>CM060347.1:36194200-36201700 GCA_030674155.1 Stramonita haemastoma | reverse complement strand
GCTGTGTTGATGCTGACACAGAGGTTTGACTTGGGGTGGTGTTGTGAAGATATTGGAATAATTTGTGGTTATTTTTATTATTGGATTTGAAGCTGATGTTTGTAGATTGTGTTTGTAGAAGCGCGTGAGTGATTTTTGTTGCTTTTATATTTGAAAAAAATAAATGAATGGTGATTTTTGCGTAATTAATTTTTGATAGATATTTTTTTTTGTCTTTATTTTTTTCTGGTTCAAATTCAAATGTGATAGGCGGGAAGGAGGGTTTCATATAAATCTCACCCAAAATGAGGTGACATGACTGTGTAAATATGTCATGATTTTGTGTGAGTCTGTTGTTACGGTTGTGTGTGAGTCTGTTATTATGATTGTATAAAAATAACTTGTTATGATCGTTATGACTTTTTACTTTATCTTTACATAACTTAAAGTCACGACAGATTTCTCTGCGTAAAGTTCGGGCTGCTGATCCCGAGAAAAGCGCATCGCCACAAGAGAAGCGCCACCTATTATAGTTTTCATGTCTGCAACTGTATTTGTTTCCCTATCAGAGTGGCTTTTTTCTACAGAATTTTTGCCAGGTTCAACTCTATTGTTGTCGTGGGCTTTTTTACGTACGCTTATTTTTTTGTAAGACACGGATCCTCATTTAATCGTCTCATCCGAAAGACTAGCAGCCAGACCAGCACTCATGGTCTAATGGATGGGGGAAAGGTTTTGTGCCCAAACAGGGTTCAAAACCACCGCTCACTTCCGAGCAAGACTTTTCCCTTTCTAAACAGGCTTCTTACCTCTTGACCACTGACCCAGTAAAACTGAATCCAAAGATCTTTGTTGTGTATGTAAGCCAAGTGTTAAGACTATATGCATACACATATTGTTTCTCAAAATGTATTAGTCTACATTAATGGTTTCAATTCACTTCAATATGCATAACAGCATTTATTAATGGCTTCATTTTAGTTCAATGTTGATGTGTCAGATGTCTGTGTGTACGACAATAAAGCTTTAATAGTTAACACACTACCCTTTGGTTTTTATTTTATCTGTTTGTTTGTTTGTTTGTTTGTTTGTTTGTTTGTTGTTTGTTTTGTTTGTGTGTGTGTGTGAGAGAGAGAGAGAGAGAGAGAGAGAGAGAGAGAGAGAGAGAGAAGAGAGAGAGAGAGAGAGAGAGAGAGAGAGAGAGAGAGAGAGAGAGAGAGAGAGAGATTCGGATGGTTTATTCATTTATAGGCCAAGGCCCCTTATGAAGGGGTATACGAACATGATAACAAACAAATGCAGTAAGATCAAAATACACAAAAAATAAATACATACTGAATGCATGTGACAAAAGGAAAATTCTTACGACATAGCAAGGTCTCTAAGCTTAAATGCTTTGTATAAATACAAGGCAAATTTACGGACCACCTCCCGGGCGGATGATGACATCAACAAGGTTAATTTAAACATTGATGGTTCTCTATAATATTTGGGCTTGATAAACTGTTCTCGAATCGTTGTTAGAAGAGGGCAACAAAGAACAAAGTGAACTTAATTTTCTTCTGCCTCTTTACACAGACGGCAAATTAAATCATCATTATTAGCATTTCTATATCGATAATAATGAACAGCTAATTCCGATACACCTAATCTAAACCTTGTTGTCATAAACATTAAATGTTTATCCATATCCAGCTTTAAATATGGCTTTAAATCAGAAAGGCTGCAATAATGTCTGTAGATTGTGAACCTATCACTTTTTTCTGAATATGATCAGACCATTTCTGCCAAGAACAATCTACTAAACGTTGACGAAAAACACGTACAAAACTATCAACACAGCCAACACCCTGATTTTGCCAAACAAAGCCAAACCCATATTCAAACAAACATACACAAACTTTAGTTACCCAATTTTCTTTACCTCTAGCATCTAAACTATGTAACATGTCGTATGCCTTACGGGGTATTCTATCACTAGTCATATGCAGTAATTTGAACCAGTAGCGAATACAATTAACAGCGGATACTATGTAAATGGGGTGGCGGTTCGTTTCCCCGTAAACTAAGTCATTGGGAGTTCGCTTATCAACACCTAAATATCTCTTTAAGGCAAAAGTATGAACCTGTTCACAGTGGACTGCAGCTTTTTCTAGCCCCAATAATTCAGAACCATACTGCATGATGGGCTGAACTTGGGCATCAAATAACCTAATAAACACCTTAAAGGAATTATTGTCGAGTGTTCGTAGCTTTTTCATAATAAATAACAACACATTTTTGGCCTTACTTGCAAGATTTTTACACGCTCCACTAAAACTCAAATGAGTAGAAAAGAATATTCCTAGATATTTATAAACATTCACTACTGGCATTAACACTCCATTATATACCCACCTTTCTCTTACGCTAAGATAACCTCCCTTCCGAAATACTATAATGTTACTTTTATTCATATTAACTTTTAACTGAAGTTTTGCAGCTGAACGATGCAAGTTGTTTAGTTGTGTCTGCAAACCTGTCACAGTCTCTGACATTAGAATGACATCGTCAGCTAACAAAAGTATAAACAATTCAAAAGCATCTATTGATAGTAAAGCCCCATGTCTTCCATTATTAATAACTTCTATTGCTAACTCATTAATGAACAGTGAAAACAAGACAGGGCTGCAAGCATCCCCCTGTTTCACACCAGCAGTACAATTAATGTAATCAGTTAATTTATCACCACAACGAACTCTAGCTTTCACAGAATTATACATGCTTCTAACACATCTATAAAGTTTACCTTTAATACCATTCTTGTCCAAAACAGACCAAAGAATACTACGATTAATGGAGTCGAACGCTTTCTCAAAGTCAATAAAAGCAGCATATAGTTTTCGATTATGTGCAAATTGCTTTTGAACAAGTGCCAGTAAGGTAAACATATGGTCTACAGTTGAATATCCTCTTTTAAACCCAGCCTGATGATCACCTGTAATGTTGTTTTCATCTACCCATTCTTGTAAACGTTTATTGATAATCATTCCATAAAGTTTACTGCTTACATCATTAGGTGAAATCCCCCTATAGTTATTAGGATCATTCACGACACCCTTTTTATAGAGTGGCAAAATAATAGACTCATTCCAGTTATTGGGGTAAACACCATCATCGAATAACTTATTAAACAGCTTAATGAAAAATTGGACAACTTGATCAGATGAATTTTTAAACAGTTCACTAATTATACCATCAGGACCAGCTGCCTTACGATTTTTAAGTTTTCTTATGGCTAGCAAAACTTCCTCTCTAGAAATAGGGCGATTCATATAATCATTAGTGTTATCCTCTGATACATATTCAAGAACACCAGTTTCAGAGCCTGATTCTAATAAAGCTTTAAAATGACAAAACCATTCATCAGTAGTTATTGTGTGTCTGGATTGTTTCCCTTTAAACGACATTTGACGAACAGTATTCCAAAACTCTCTTTGGTTGTTCACTGAAGTTATAAGCTTCTCTACAAAAAGATTTATTAAATTGTTTCTTTTTCCTCTTTAATAGATTCTTATATTCTCGCCTAGCAATTAAAAAAGCATCTTTATCATTTGCTGTGCATGAACGTCTACATATTCTTAACAATTTTCTTACTTTCTTTTTACTTATAACACATTCCTGATCATACCAGTCACAAGATGGCTTTTTACCATTCACATGCACCTGCTTTTTCATACAGATCGCGCTTTCTTTAATGCAATCATTAAACATACTTAGTGCATCATTCACATTAACATCTATTAAATTTGTTGCCACATCAATCTTTACACTAATATCTTCACTGCACAATCTATCACCAAAAACATGAGCAAACTCATCATTCCATACGAATTTTTCTATAACAAAGTCTTGCTCTTGACTTTTTACACACATATTTTCATTTGGAAAAGAAATACATAGTTTCAAAGGCATATGGTCTGAATCAATGCGTTCCAATACAGTTAATTCACAATAGTCTATTACTTTAGAAAATAAATTTTTGGAAAATAGAAAATAATCGTTAACACTGCTACCTGACTCAGAAAAATATGTATAGCAACCTTTCAGGTCGCCTTTACAATGACCATTCAAAATACACAAATCCAATGCAGTGCACATATTTAATAGCAGTTTTCCATAATTATTTAAAACGCAATCTTCTGAATGGCGAAACGAGCTAACAGGACTACTTTTATGTTGATTGCTGTAAACATCATCTGCAAGGACATCTGGAGAAATATTGGCAGTTCTACTGTTCAAGTCGCCATTTAATATAACATAAACATCAAGTGATAACAAACAATCAGTGAGACACTCCTCAAGCATACTTATTCCATTCTCCACATCAAATTGGGCATAAAAAGGAGAACTTTCTGGAGGTACATATGAACAGATATACAACACATCTTTATCTAAACCAAACAATGTTTTATTAATCAATAACACACAAAAATTGGCATAATTGACATCAACAAATTTAACAAAGGACTGTAATTCATTCCTTACTAAACAAACCACTCCTCCCGATCGTCTCCCTTGCCTTGAAAACTTAACTGCAGGTTTACGAGAGAGAGAAAGAGAGAGACAGAGAGACAGAGAGACAGAGAGAGAGACAGAGAGAGAGACATAGAGAAGAGAGAGAGAGAGAGAGAGAGAGAGAGAGAGAGACAGAGACAGAGAAAGAGACAGAGAGACAGAGAGAGACAGAGAGACAGAGAGACAGAGAGACAGAGAGACAGAGAGAGAGAGAGAGAGAGAGAGAGAGAGACAGAGAGACAGAGAGACAGAGAGACAGACAGAGAGAGAGAGAGAGAGAGAGAGAGAGAGAGAGAGAGAGAGAGAGAGAGAGAGAGAGAGAGAGAGAGAGAGAGAGAGAAGAGAGAGGGGAGAGAGACAATGACAATGACAATGACAATGACAATGACAATAGTTTATTGTGGAAAGCTTTACGCCCATTCACAAGGGGACAGAGGGATGGGGACTGGGCACAAAACACATAAATTGAAAGAGAATTCAGTCAATGACAACCCCAATGAATAACATGGCATGGAACTCCACAACATGGGTTTGCAATAATTACAAAATATGAATAGTTTGTTGTTGTTTTTTCTGAGATACAAATCATTATCTATTCACTGGCTGGTCTCTGCAGAAACAACTTCAGGCATGTACCAGACATCATTGGAGTAACTACGTCACATCTCTACACACAGATTGTTTTTTCGCATTTTGGCCAGTTGTCATTTCTTTCAGTGTACTGGTAATACCGTCCACTCTTTTTTTGAACTGGTTATCGAACTCTTTTAACTGGTCCAAAAACTCCCTAAACTTTGTTTCTTCGGTCTCACGCGTCTGCCCTTCAACAGATTCACCTGAATATTCTGCCACACTCTCCGCACATTCAGAACCAGACATGCTCCCTTCTTCCTCACCATCCACTTTTTCTCTCTCACACAACTCTTCCGTACTTACATCTACATTACCATAAGTGTCACAGGTATTTTCGTTACACTCCAGTGTCACTGTCTGTGTATCTGTAACACACTGCGGCATATCGATGCCCACTGGCTGGCTAGGAGACACAGGTAAGGAAGACTGGCATGGCGCACAGGTAAACATGTCGGAGTCAGGCCCACTTCGGAAATCTTCCTTCTCACGATCTGTAGTGTAACACAGGCTAGGCGGAGTTGGCATAAACAAGTTGGAGGGAGATATTTCACGTGCTTGCTTTTCACGATTTGCGCGAAACATTTGGGCCCGTTGTCTATCGCGGTTCTGTTGCGAAATGCATTTTTTTCTATAGGTCGCGTTACTACTGTGCGTCTCAGATGGCTGAATGGAAGATGTAGTAAATCTCAGAACAACCACAGTCTGACTGCCCCTACCATCAATTTTATAGGAAGAGATGGTCATTTCCCTCAGCAGAGCATTCAACATGCTCTGTAAAGTTGATGGAAGTCCGTCCACTGGCATTCCGAACAAACTGTGATGAATAATTTGAGAATTTTGTTACGAGCTCAGAGCGTTGCGTCTTGCTGGCTGCCAGGCAAGGGAAGCTACTCGAGAGAGAGAGAGAGAGAGAGAGAGAGAGAGAGAGAGAGAGAGAGAGAGAGAGAGAGAGAGAGAGAGAGAGAGAGAGAGAGAGAGAGAGAGAGAGAGAGAGAGAGAGAGAGAGAGAGAGAGAGATCTAAAACACTATTCAAGGCAAACATTACTCTGACTCATAAAGAGACAGAGACATACAAATGCAGTCTCGCATACACACACACGCACGCACGCACGCACACACACATACACACACATGCGCGCGCGCGTACACAAACACGCACACACACACACGCACGCATGCAAGCACGTGCAAACACATACAAACACATGCGTGCGCGGACACAGACACACACACACACATATATGCACGCCCTCAGACGCATGCACACGCGCACACACACCCATACCCATACACACAAACACATACGCACAGACACACACAGAGGTACATAAACGGACGTGCGTGTGCACAAAAGTCTTTCGGATGAGACTATAAACCAAGGCCCCGTGTGCGAACGCACGCAGAACATCTGGCGCACACGTTAAATCCTCTTCTGCTTTTCGTAAGAGTAGGCCATTGTGTGCCGGTGGTAACAGATAACAACATTTACATAACTGCATACACACGGGGAGTGAATGTAAAAAAAAGCACACGAGTGCTTATTCCATTATCCTCGATATAAAATTAAAATATATTTTAACAAACACACACACACACACACACACACACACACACACACACACACACACACGCACACACACACACACACACACACACACACACACACACACACACACACACACACTCATGCACCTACACTGGCGCGCGTGCTTGCAGACACAGGGGTGAGGGGACAGGCTGGTGGTCAGAGATCTGAGGGCCTGGGTTCAAGCCCAGGTTCCTGCACCGCCCACACGCCCCTTCAAGGGATCTTCCCTGGAGTTCACATCAGTGCCCACTCCACTCCCCGAAAGTCCTGCATATATATATATATATATATATATATATATATATATATATATATATATATATATATATATATATATATATAAAATATATATATATAATATATATATATATATATATATATATTTTTTTTTTTTTTTTTTTTTTTTTTTTTTTTTACGTAAAGGATCATGGAATAAGCACTCACGTACTTTTTTTTTTACATCCAGTCTCCGTATGTATGCAGTTTTGTAAATCTTGTCATCTGTTCCCACCGGCACACGATGGCCTCCTCTTACGAAAAAACGGAACAGGATTTAATGTGTGCGCAAGATGCTCTACGTGCGTTTGCACACGGGGCCTCGGTTTATAGTCTCACTGAAGACCTTTTAGGGAGAGTGGAGTGGGCACTGATATTAACTCCAGAGGAAAAATCCCCTCCAAAGGGAATCGAACCCGGATCGTCAAATTGCAGGCGCAATGTTCTGACCACTGGGCTACCCCTT
>CM060347.1:36179200-36189200 GCA_030674155.1 Stramonita haemastoma | reverse complement strand
ACATGCAAAAAACGAAGCACCACAGCAAAATGCAGGGCGGCCACCACATTCACACACAACACAAAACGTATAAACAACACAAGTGGCGCAATCATGTGCCCACGCATACCCCCCCCCCCAAAGAATAATACGCTTTCAACAAGATAATTATGACATAGGGCCGGTTTGAGTCCCATCCTAACCCGACTCTTGCACAGTAACAGAGCCCAAAGCACCATAAGAATGTTGTTCTGTATCCACACACACTTTACTATCATCATAGATATACTGGCGCCGGTTTTCTGGCGAGACCAAAGCCCCAAAGAGGGAAATGTGGCTTCAATATTGCAAGTTTGTCCGAAGGAAAGCTGGTACAATGTAAGCAATAAAACGAAGCAGTACATAATTATGAAACTAATGATGATATTCAGGAATATGGTGCACAACAGTAAAGTCCAGGGTCGCTGCCACATGCACACAGAGAAAAACACACACAAAACACCAGCGAGCGCGCACGAGCACGCGTGCATACCGCCCCCCCCCCCCCCTCCACACCCCTAAGAATAAGGGCGTTTTTATCGGAAAAAAGATGCGACGAAGGGCTGCTTTGAGTCCCGTCCTGCCTCGACTTTTGCACAGTAAGAGAGCCCACGGCACCAAGAAGGCACTGTAATGTACACGTGGCCACTTTAATAGCATTTTTGATATCCGTGGCGCCGGACTTGTGGCCACACCACGGCCCCGCGAAGAGGGCAGCCTGGCGTAAATAGAGCACGTTTGTCGGAACGAAAGCTGGTACAATGCAGGTAATAAAACATAGCAGTACACATAATAATAATAATGATAATATACAAGAATATGATGCACCACAGCAAAGTTCAGGGCTCCCGCCACAAGCACACACAAGAAAACGCACACACAAACACGAGGACGAATGCAAGCCAGCCCACTACCCCCCCCCCCCCCCCCCCCCCTCCCCTCCTCACAAGAATAAGACGCGTTGTTTTTCGAATAAAGATGTGACGATGGGCTGCTTTCAGTCCCGTTCTACCCTGACATTTGCATAGTAATAGAACCCACGGCAGCAAGAGCGTGCTGTACTGTACGCGTGCACACTTTACCAGCATCATTAGCAGGCGTGGTGCCGGACTTGTGGCGACACAACAGCCAAGAGAAGAGTGTGGCTGGCTTGGATAATACAAGCTGTCGGAATTAAAGCCGATACAGTATAGGCAAGAAAACGTAGCAGTACAGATTATAATCTAGTGAGTTTGTCGGAAGGAAAGCCGATAGAATGTAGGCAATATAACAAAACCTTGCGGTTCCAATACCAATATCAATACTCATAATACTATTCCAATACCCTCCGCCCCCCTTCTCCCCAAAATAAAGCGCCTCTTTTCGAAAAGATGTGAGAAAACTGGCCGGTTTGAGTTCCATCCGATCCCACTTTTTGCACAGTAACAGAGCCCACGGCACCAAGAGAGTAGGATATTGCATACATACTTCACCCGCATTTTTGGATATTAGTGGCACCAGACATAATATGACGACACCACAGCTCCAAACTAGATTTTTAGGGAAAAGAATGCTAGGGAGGGGGGTAGGCATTGAAGGGGGGGGGGGGTGTTACTGTTCAGGTATGTAATTTGGAGATGGGGAAAGAGGTTCAATGGCTGAGGATGGGGATGAGTTTCTCGTGTTTTGGAGATAATATTCATTTTTTTGATATAAGGTATTCAAATTCAGTTTTCTAGAGTGTTCATACTCGGTTGTTTAGGGTTTTATTTTTAAGAACTGACAGTATTTATGATCGTATTCTATTGCACAGGGATAGGGGGAGGCAGTCAAACTGTCATTAGGTTCAGGGGAGGGTGGACACATTTTGGAAAATAACTGGAACACTAGAAGTAGAGGTAGCTGGTTTTAGAAAACATGCTTGGACAAATTCAAGGGAAGAGCATTTTAGAAAAAAAATAATCTTCAAAACCAGAAGTAGGGGTGGTAGTTTTAGAACAAAGTGTGTGTGTGTGTGTGTGTGTGTGTGTGTGTGTGTGTGTGTGTGTGTGTGTGTGTGTGTGTGTGTGTGTGTGTGTGTGTGTGTGTGTGTGTGTGTGTGTGTGTGTGTGTGTGTATGTTTGCGTGAGGGATGTAATGTGCGTGTGATGTAATGCAAGTGTGTGCGTGATGTAATGTGCGTGTATTTGTGATGTGTGTGCGATGTAATGTGTGTGTGATGTAATGTATGTGTGTTTGGTGTAATGTGTGTGTGATGTAATGTATGTGTGTGATGTAATGTATGTGTGTGATGTAATGTATATGTGTTTGGTGTAATGTATGTGTGTGATGTAATGTAGGTGTGTGATGTAATGTATGTGTGTTTGGTGTAATGTGTGTGGTGCAATATATGTGATGTAATGTAAGTGTGTGTGTGTGATGTAATGTAAGTGTGTGTGTGTGTGTGTGTGGCGCGATGTACCTTAAGTGTGTGTGGTGTAATGCAAGTGTGTGTGATGTAATGTAAGTGTGTGTGTGTGCGTGCGGTGTGTGTTGTAATGTAGGAGTGTGATGTAATGTAGGTGTGTGTGATGTAATGTAGGTTGTGTGATGTAATGTAGGTGTGTGATGTAATTTAGGTGTGCTATGTAATGTTAGTGTGTGTGATGTAATGTAGGTGTGTGATGTAATATAGGTGTGTGTTATGTAATGTAGGTGTGTGTGATGTAATATAGGTGTGTGATATAATGTAGGTGTGTGGTGTAATGTAGGTGTGTTATGTAATTTTTGTGATGTAATGTAGATAAGTGATGTAATGTAGGTGTGTGATTTAATGTGGGTGTGTGATATAATGGGTATGTGATGTAATGTAGGTGTGTGATGTAATTTAGGTGTGTGTGTGATGTATTATAGTGTGTGTGTTGTAATGTAGGTGCGTCGGATGTAATGTAAGTATGTGATGTAATGTAGGTGTGTGTGATGTAATGTAGGTGTGTATATTTAATGTAGGTGTTTATGATGTAATGTAGGTGTGTGTATGTAATGTAGGTGTGTATGATGTAATGTAGGTCTGTGTGATGTAATGTAGGTGTGTGTGATGTAATGTAGGTGTGTGTGATGTAATGTAGGTATGGTGATGTAATGTAGGTATGTGATGTAATGTAGGTGTGTGATGTAATGTGTGTGATGTAATGTAGGTGTGTGTGATGTAATGTAGGTGTGTGTGTGTCATGTAGGTGTGTGATGTAATGTAGGTGTGTGTGATGTAATGTAGGTGTTGATGTAATGTAGGTGTGTGATGTAATGTAGGTGTGTGATGTAATGTAGGTGTGTGATGTAATGTAGGTGTGTGATGTAATGTAGTGTGTGATGTAATGTAGGTGTGTGATGTCATGTAGGTGTGTGTGTCATGTAGGTGTGTGATGTAATGTAGGTGTGTGATGTAATGTAGGTGTGTGATGTAATGTAGGGTGTGTGTGTAATGTAAGTGTGTGATGTAATGTAGGTCTGTGATGTAATGTAGGTATGTGATGTAATGTAGGTGTGTGATGTAATGTGTGTGTGATGTAATGTAGGTGTGTGTGATGTAATGTAGGTGTGGATGTAATGTAGTGTGTGATGTAATGTAGTATGTGTGATGTAATGTAGGTGTTGTGTTATGATATGTAAGTGTGGTGATGTAATGTAGGTGTGTGTGATGTAATGTAGGTGTGTGATGTAATGTGTGGTGTTGCGATGTTAATGTAGGTGTGCGTGATGTAATGTAAGTGTGTGTTGATGTAATGTAGGTGTGTGATGTAATGTAGGTGTGCGATGTAATGTAGGTGTGTGATGTAATGTAAGTATATGTGATGTTATGTAAGGTGTGTCATATAATGTAGGTGTATGATGTAATGTAGGTGTGTGATGTAATGTAGGTGTGTTGAATGTAATGTGGGGTGTGATGTAATGTATGTGTGTATTATCTAGGTGTGTGTGTTGTAATGTAGGTGTCTGATGTAATGTAGGTGTGATGTAATGTAGGTGTTTGTTGATGTAATGTAGTTGTGTGATGTAATGTAGGTGTGTATGTAGTGTAGGTGTGTGATGTAATGTAGGTGTGTGATGTAATGTAGGTGTGTTGATGTAATGTAGGTGTGTGTGATGTAATGTAGGTGTGTGTGATGTAATGTAGGTGTGTGATGTAATAGTAGTGTGTGTGTGATGTAATGTAGGTGTGTGATGTAATGTAGGTGTTTGTGATGTAATATATGTGTGTGTGATGTAATGTAGGTGTTGTGATGTAATGTAGGTGTGTGATGTAATGTAGGTGTGTGATGTAATGATGTGTGTGATGTAATTAGGTGTGTGTGATATGTATGTATATGTGTGGTGTTAATGTAGTATGTGATGTAATGTAGGTTGTGTGTGATTAATGTAGGTGTGTGTGTATGTAATGTAGATGTGCGATGTAATTAGGTGTGTGTTATGTAAATGTAGATGTGTGATGTAATGTAGGGTGTTTGTGATGTAATGTAGGGTAGTGTGATGTAATGTAGGGTGAGTAGTGTGGATTAATGTAGGTTGTGATGTAATGTAAGTGTGATGAATTGATTGGTTAATGTAGGTGTGTGTGATGTAATGTAGTGTGTGTGGATGTAATGTAGGTGTTGTAATAGATTGATTAATGTAGGTTTTGTATTAATGTAAGTGTGGTGATGTAATGTAGGTGTGTGTGATGTAATGTAGGTGTGTGATGTAATGTAGGTGTGTGTCGATGTAATGTAGGTGGGGTGATGTAATGTAGTGTGTGATGTAATGTAGGTGTGTGATGTAATGTAGGTGTGGATGTAATGTAGGTTTGTGTGTAGATGTGATGTAGGTGTTTTAGTGTATGTAATGTAGGTGTGTGATGTAATGTAGGTGTGTTGATGTAATGTAGGGTGTGATGTAATGTAGTGTGATTATGTGTGTTGATTATGTAGGTGTTGATGTAATGTAGGTGTAATTGTATGTTTGTATGTAATGTAGGTAGTGATGTAATGTAGGTGTGTGATGTAATGTAGGTATGTGATGTAATGTAGGTGTGTGATGTAATAATGTGTGTGATGTAATGTAGGTGTGTGTGATGTAATGTAGGTGTGTGATGTAATGTAGGTGTGTGATGTAATTAGGTGTGTGTGATGTAATGTAGGTGTGTGTGATGTAATGTAGGTGTGTGATGTAATGATATGTGTGTGGATGTAATGTAGGTGTTGTGATGTAATGAAGTGTGTGTGATGTAATGTAGGTGTGTGATGTAATGTTGTGTGATGTAATAGTAGGTGTGTGATGTTAATGTATAGGTGTGATGTAATGTAGGTGTTTGATGTAATGTAGATGTGTTGTGATGTAATGTAAGTGTGATGTAATATGTGTTATGTAATGTAAATGTGTGATTAATGTAGGTTTTGTGATGTAATGAGGTAGTGATGTAATGTGGGAGTGTGATCTAATGTAGGTGTGTGATGTAATGTAAGTGTGTGTGATGTAATGTAGGTGTGTGTGATGTAATGTAAGTGTGTGTGATGTAATGTAGGTGTTTATGATATAATGTAGGTTTGTGATGTAATGTAGGTGTGTTGATGTAATGTAGGTGTGTGTGATGTAATGTAGGTGTGTGATGTAATGTAGGTGTGTGTGATGTAATGTAGGTGTGTGATGTAATGTAGGTGTGTGATGTAATGTAGGTGTGTGATGTAATGTAGGTGTGTGATGTAATGTAGGTGTGTGTGATGTGATGTAGGTGTTTGTGATGTAATGTAGGTGTGTGATGTAATGTAGGTGTGTGATGTAATGTAGGTGTGTGATGTAATGTAGGTGTGTGATGTAATGTAGGTGTGATGTAATGTAGGTGTAATGTATGTTTGTGATGTAATGTAGGTGAGTGATGTAATGTAGGTGTGTGATGTAATGGAGGTATGTGATGTAATGTAGGTGTGTGTGATATAATGTGTGTGATGTAATGTAGGTGTGTGTGATGTAATGTAGATGTGTGATGTAATGTAGGTGTGTGATGTAATGTAGGTGTGTGATGTAATGTAGGTGTGTGTGATGTAATGTAGATGTGTGATGTAATGTAGGTGTGTGTGATGTATTGTAGGTGTGTGTGATATAATGTGTGTGATGTAATGTAGGTGTGTGATGTAATGTAGATGTGTGATGTAATGTAGGTGTGTGATGTAATGTAGGTGTGATGTAATGTAGGTGTTTGATGTAATGTAAATGTGTGTGATGCAATGTAAGTTTGTGATGTAATGTAAGTGTATGTGTTATGTTATGTGTTTGTGTGATGTAATGCAAGTGTCATGTAATGTGTATGTGGTGTAATGTGTGTGTGATGTGATCTGTGTGTGATAAAATGTGTGTGATGTGATATATGTGTGCGTGTGATGTAATGTAAGTGTGATGTGATATATGTGTGGAACTTTGTCTGAGTGCTATGTTTTTTATCGGTGTTGAAAAAACATGCTTACTGAAATAATGATCACGGGTTTAAGTTTTCTGTGTATGGTTTATAGACACCTGTTAAACTGCTGGATTGGTAGCTGTAACCTGTGACTGTTTTTTGAAGATTGTTTTGGAAAGGGGGGATATGAAGCAAGCGTTCGAATATCCCACACAGGACAGAGACACAAGTGCAGCATTTTATTACTAAAAAAGTGTTTTGATTACATCTTAGTTGGCAGCCTTACATCAGAAAAACATAACCTTTAAGCTTTTTTCACAAAATCTTGTGTAAGAAAACTATGTTGCCCTTCATTCTGTGAGCAAAGATTGCAGGCATCTGGAATGGGTGTATCCTGTTAACTGATTTTCCTCTTGCCTTGTGCTTTGCTGTAGGTCAGAGACATGCCCATTACCCAGGTCATGGCACTCCCAGCCCATTGATAGACTGCTCCTTCTGCATCTCTCCCAGCAGTCTTGGGTTTCCATTGTCTTTACAACTGTACTCCATGATAACTGTTTTGCTTTTTTCGTTCAGTCTTGAAAGAAGAAAGTGGGGAAGAGAGAGGTCGAATCCCCCACAGTGTAATTAAAAAAACAAAGATCAAAATTGTCCATGAAGAAGAGTAAAAGATGAAAAAGAGAATGAAGGAAGACATCAGTTGGAAAAGACGTTAGAGGCCCCACAAAATCCCGGTTGTGTTAGCAAGACTAAAGTGACAAATTTCACATCAACCACTACTCATTGTTTCATGATTTAGTGTCTGTTTTTTTCATATATATATATATATATATATATATAATATATATATATATATATATATATATATATATATATATATATATATATATATATATATATATATATATCCCTGAACCACCCTGAGGCTCCAACTCCCCGGTTTATCCTCAGAGATGGTGTATGTACAGGACGCCTGTGTGCATGCTGGTTTTAAAAAAAAAGTCATCCCCTCCTACCGGTTCATAATGGCCTGCTCTTCCGAAAGGCGGAACGGGGTTTTAACGTGTGCGCAAAATGTTCTGCGTGTGTTCGCACAGGGGGCCTTCGTTTGTAGTCTCATCGGAAGGACTTAAACTATATCCCTAACTTATATATTTTATGTTAAATTATTCATACAGCACTCTTGTGGTATCTAGTAGACTTTAGCTACGCAGTTAATGCCCTTCATTTTTGAGTGCTGTCCCCTCCCCATCCTATTTTCTATTATTCCAGAGTCAAACATTTGTGTACAGTATTTTACAATATATAGGGGTTGAAGCTGTTTTTTCACTTTTTAGTTCCACGAAAGGATGAAGTAGAACCTCCTTTGCCAGTAGCATGTTAAATTGTTTGCTGTAATGGTAAAATATTCTTTTTGTTCCGAATCCAGATAAGCGTGTTCTTGACTCCCAACTGAAAAAGGTGTGGATAAACTGTTTACAGCCCGATTCAGTCACCTGTATAATTATGTGCTAAATTCCAAGTTTGCCCCTCAGAATGATAGAGGAAAATGTTGCATGTTGTTCTTAGAGGACCAACACAAGATGTTTCCTATAACCAGTATTGCTTCCATGTTTCTTGTATTTCACGAGCTATTTTTTTCTTTTTTTATACTTTTGTGCATTATATGTATAACACAATTGTACAATTATTCAGTTAGTGGTGAGCACACATCAATGGTACTTGACAACCTGACTGACTTTTTCCTGATAAAAATGCCAAGCTTTGTACATCTCCCTCTTTCTAAGACTTACAGTGAGGTTCCATGTGTGACATTATTTTTCTAGCTCTAGTAAAAAAAAAAAATCACGGCATCAAGACAGTTGTCCTTCGCAAATTAATGTAAAAAAACAGCAACTCTGATAGGCAAACAAAGTGAATGCAGTTGCAGTCGCTCCGGGGAGAGCAGCCCGAATTTCACGCAGAGAAATCTGCCGTCTTAAAGTTGTATAACTTTTTTTAAAGAGCAGTTTTACTCTTATTTAGTCAAGGCGTTTGTACTTTCTGGCTACAAACATAACATGGCTGGAATTAAGGTTGTTGTCAACTCGGTGTTTTAAAAGCATGTTAGAATTACCACGTCATTGTGGTCTGAGATATGTTCAAACGCTGGTATGATAATTCAAAATCAGACAAAAGTCGGTTGGTGGGTCATTGTCACGTCACTGCTGGTCAGAGCATTGGGAAAAGCCTACCTCCCCCTTCAGCCCCCAAAGAAAAGCTGGAGTTAGGGTTGGGTAGCCGGCTCACAGCTGAAAGAAAACAAAGTGATAAGGAAACTTAGTTATCTTAAACACAGTGTCCAAACCTGATGAAACGTGGTGCCAAAGAAGTCTGAAAATAAAAACTGAAACTTGACCAGGTCTTTGTTCAGAGTTACAGTCATGAATGATTGTGTTTATTAATGTGGAGTATGAGTACAAGATCTGGTGCACATATAACTCTTCTCTCTCTCTCTCTCTCTCTCTCTCTCTCTCTCTCTCTCTCCTCTCTCTCTCTCTCTCCTCTCTCTCTCTCTCTCTCTCTCCTCTCTCACTCTCTCTCTCTCTCTCTCTCTCATTACATACAATATGCACGATGCACTAGAGAAAGGTGCATGGCTGCCGCCACATGCAGACACACAAGAAAACACACACACAAACACGAGCACGCGCACATATGCAAGCGCGCACATACCCCCCCCCCCTCCCCCTCCAAGAATAGACGCGTTTTTCGAAAAGATATAATAAAAAGCACCGGTTTGAGTCCCGTCCTAGCCCAACTTTTGCACAGTAATAGAGCCCACGGCACCAAGAGAGTGGTGTACTGTATGCATACACACTTTACCAACATTCTGTTTATATGCGTGGCGCCAGGCTTGTGGCGACACCACGGCCCTGAAGAGGCGAGCGTGTTTTGAACATAGTCAGTTTGTCGGAACAAAAACTTGCACAGTGTACACAATAAAATGCAGCAGTACATATAATGAAAATGATGTTTTACAACAGTGTTTTGACAGCACCTTTGAAGTCAGAATGCAGCCATGGTCATGGGGATTAAAAGCAGTTGCCTGCAGAGCATGCGACAATTATGAAAGGACTCCTCAGGACAATCAAAATAACAAAAAGGCATCTGAAGCCACTCTTCTTGTCGGCCAGGTACATTTATATGAATGTTTAATTAATTTATCATTGTGGATTTATCATATTAAAAAAAATGTATCTATCACCTCCATGATACATTTGTATGAATGCTTGATAATTTTTTTTATTGTGGATTTATCATATTAAGAAAATGTATTCATCGATGTTTTTTTTTTTCTGCGATTTAAAGGATAAGGACGGCAGAATTCCATAGCAGCTAGTGACCATCAGACAAGTGTCTCATATCAATTAACTTTAATTTAAATTAACTCCCCTGCCTTTATGAATTTTAGTAACCCCAAAGAAGGCAACAGCATTCTTCAACCATGGGAGAGAACTTAGAAGCTGTGCACATGCGCGTGAATTAACTCCCATGATAAAACGAGCCTTTATGAATTTTAGTCTCCCCAAAGAAGGCAACAGTTTTCTTTATCAG
>CM060347.1:36169200-36171700 GCA_030674155.1 Stramonita haemastoma | reverse complement strand
GATGGGTGAATAAATGAATGAATGAGAGATGGATGGGTGGCTGAATTGGTGAAATAATGAATAGATAAGTACATAGATTGGACGATGGATGGATGGATGGATGGATGATGGATGGATGGATAGATGGATGGATGGATGGATAGGTAGATGGATAGATGGATGGATGGATGGATGGATGATGGATGGATGGATAGGTGGATGGATGAATGGATGGATAATGGATGGATGGATGAATGGATAGGTAGAATGGATAGATGGATGGATGGATGGATAGGTAGATGGATAGATGGATAGATGGATGGATGGGTGGATGGATGGATAGATAGGTAGATGGATAGATGGATAGATGGATAGATGGATATGGATGGATGGATGGATGGATGGATGGATGGATGGATGGATGGGTAGGTGGATAGATGGATGGATAGATGGATGGATGGATGGATAGGTAGATGGATGGATGGATGATGGATGGATTGATGGATGGATGGATGGATGGATGGATGGATGGATGGATGGATGGATGGATGGATGGATGGATGGATGGATGGATGGATGATGAATGGATGGATGGATGGATGGATGAATGGATGGATGGATGGATGGATGGATGGATGGATGGATGAATGGATGGATGGATGAAATGGATGGATGGATGGATGGATGGATGTGTGAGTGGGTGGTTGACGGGTGGATGAGTAGACTATGGATGGATGGATGGATGGATGGAAGGATGGATAGATAGATAGATGAATAGTTGGATGGGTGAGTAGATAGATGGATGAGTAGATGGATGGATGAGTGGATGGATGCACTGATGAGTAGACAAACAGACATACAAACAAATAAACAAACAAACGAACAAGCAAACGAACGAACGAAAGAATCAATGAACGAACCAACGAAAAAAACGAATGAATGAATTAATTAATAAATGAATTAAATAATTAGTGAGGGAATGAATAGATGGATGAATGGATACAAGTGAATGAATGAAAGAACGAATGAATGACTGAATGAATAAGATAAAGAATAAATGTTGGGGAAAATGATCATTGGAAGAAGGAGGACAATTAAAGACGAACGACTGAATGAAAAATGAATGGATGATTGACAGAAAAAAAAGAACGGAAGGAAGCGGAAGAATGAAGGATTCAAACACATGAATAAATGAATACAGTTTCAAAGGGATGAAAATAACCTGACAGACAAACACAGGTAAAAACACAGGTATGAACAAATATTTATATGAATGAATAAAATAGTTCATATAAGTAAAAACATAAGTACCACACATAATATGAAACAATAAAGTAATTTATTCAGCTAAAAACACACGTACAACACATATATGAACGAACAAAATAATACATATAGTAAAAACACGGGTACCAAGACATAAATAAAATGAATGAAAAAAATAATGGGTAAGACACAAGTACCAACACACCGATAAATAAATGAAATAATCCATACAGGTAAATACACAGGTACCAACACATGGTTATATGGATGAATAAAATAATCTATAGAGGTAAAAACTCAAGTAACCAACGCATACATGAACGAAAAAGAATAATTTGTATAGGTCAAAACAAACCTACCGACACATATATAGATGAATTAAATAACTTATATAGATAAAAACACAGGTACCGACACACAATCTATATGAATAGATAAGATCATATATAGAGGTAAATCACAGGTACCAACACACATATATGAACGAATACAACAATTTATAAAAGTAAACACACAAGTATCAACACATAATTTATATGAATAAATAAAATAATTTGCATAGGTAAAAACAGAGGTACAAGCGATATGAATCAATAACGTGATATATTGAGGTAAAAACACATGTACCATAATATAAAAAAGTTTATAGAGATGAAAGCATAAACAACCACTACATATATGAATGAATAACATAATTGATATCAGAAAAAACACACGTACCGACACATATATGAATCAATAGAATGATTTATATCGGTAAAAACACAGGTACCAACACACACACAATTATCAATAAATAAACTATTTCATATCGCTAAAAACAAGATATCAAGGCATTATGAATACATGAAATAATTCCTATCAGTAAAAACACAGGTACCAACACTCTATGAATACATGAAATAAAATTTTTATCAGTAAAAACACAGGTACCAAACACCTCTATGAATACATGAAATAATTCCTATCAGTAAAAACACAGGTACCAACACCTCTATGAATACATAAAAATAATTCCTATCAGTAAAAACACAGGTACCAACACCTCTATGAATACATAAAATAATTCCTATCGTTTAAAACACAGGTACCAACACCTCTATGAATACATGAACTATTATTTTGATCCACAGCCAGAGTGCCGAGGTGTACAAACAGGAGATTTTTCTTTTTAGGGAGGCGACAGTTTTGCCCATACTGAGATAGCCGCACTCCGACATCAGAGGAACCATGGACAGATAAAGACGCTGCAGAA
>CM060347.1:36153545-36169100 GCA_030674155.1 Stramonita haemastoma | reverse complement strand
AAATTTTTTTTAGCTTTTTCCATGGGTTTTTGCTCCCCCTAACATAGTGGGTTTGATTTAAATAAAATTTTTTTTCGGGGTTTTGGGAAATGTTAGAAAAATGGTTGTTCTGTGTTAAATTGTTTTTTGAAATATTGGAAAATCTTGGGAGGTGCAGTTTTTAACAACTTTTTGCATAAACATGGTTTTAAATTAAAGGGAAATCTGTTTCGAAAAGTCGGGACGTTTATTTTCTTAAAAATCCTCAACTGTCGGGGAAATTGTTTTTAAACCCGGGAAACAATTTTAAACTGCTCTTTTTTTATAAACATAAATTAATTTTCCAATTTCCGTTTCCCCTACGGGTACCCCCCATATAGTTATGCATATTTTCAAAAATTTAATTTAAATTTAAACCAAAAAAAAAACATTTTCGAAGTGATATTCAAAAATGTTTGTTTTTCTTTTTACAAAACCCTGTGAGAATTGCGCTTTCCTATAACACAATTGATCATTTCCAATTATTTTTTTGTCAAGGGTGACACCTAAAAGTTTATGAAAATCAACTTCTTCAATTATTCTGCTATCAAGTAAAAAAAGGTGGGAACTTTTTCTCTCATTTTTTGTTTTTTTTCCCTGCCCTTCTATCATACATGCACTTTTTTTTTTTTTGTGCTTTTAAAGGGAATTAGGGTTTTAAAACTGAGTCCAAGTAATCAATTTGCAATCTAAATTGAAGTTTTCAATAACTGCAAGGGGCTGAATCATTAAAAAAAAAGTGGTATCGTCAGCAAACATTTTTACAACCCACAAAAAAGAATAAAAAACCAGGGTAATCATTTTCCCAAAAAATTTTAAAACAAGAGAGGTTCCCCAAACTGGGCCTTTTGGAACCCCCCCCTAGCTAAAAAGGTAAGTAGTTTTTTGTGGTTTGGGTTTTTTAAAAGTTACGAGCTGTTGCCTATTTGACAGAAAACTTTTTAGAAACTTAATTAATTTTAGGGGGTCATTTTTTACATTTCTAAATTTCTTTAATTTAAAAGAAATGATCAATTTACATCAAAAGCTTTTTCCCAAATCAAAAAAAAGGAGCCCCCGTAAATTTAAATTTTTTATTTAAAAGAAACTTTCCCGTAAGCTGAGTTTAAAACAGTGTGGCAGGAATAGTTTTTTTTTCGAAACCCGAATTGATCTTCATTTATTAGACTGTTGTTAATAAAGTAAGAACTTAGCGATGTTTGTATGTGTTTTTCTATGGGTTTAGATAATATTGAGAGAATTGAAATTGGCCTATAATTCGAAGGAGAAGAGTATTCCCCTGATTTATGTACTGGAATGATTTTTGCTTGTTTAAACTTGAGAGGAAAACACAATTTTTCAATACACAAGTTGTATAGATATGTTAGTGTTTCAGCAATGACTGGACTAGATAGTTTTATTATCCGCCCATCCAAATTGTCTAAATCATGTGTCCTTGAATTTGTTTGTAATTTTAGACTATTTAATACATCAAAGATTGTCATTGGCTGGAGATCGAATGGAATTTTAATGTGTTTAGAATTAACATGTTGTTCTAAGTAAATATGATCATTTTCGCTTGACTTGTCGCATGTTATAACTTTATCAGCTACATATGAAAAATGGTTGTTTAATTCATCAGCTGATATTTCTTTAATGGATTGTTGGCTCTTTGAAATATGTTTATTACATAATGTATTAATGGCTTTCCAAATTTGGCGAGAGTTAGTTGTGGTAGTTAACAACTGTTGGAAGTAGTTTCTCTTCGATCTGCGTTTTAGAGAATTTACTTTATTTCTTTGTTCTCTAAATTGGTCATTTGTACCATGGGTTTTCTGATAGTTTCGTAGGTTTATCTCGGAATCTATGTCCTTTGTTATCCAAGGAGGTTTCATTTTTTCTTTAACTCTTTTTCTTATGAAGGGAGCATGTTTGTCATACACTGAGATAAATGTATTAACCCAAAAATCAGCAGCTTCATTGGGATCTCTTATTTGATAAATATCATGTAAAGGTGAATTCATCAAGTCTGAAAGAAAATGTTTCTCACTAAAGTTTTTGAATCTTCTGTAGTATATGGTTTTATGCCCAACTTTAGGAATTTTTATACGATGTTTAAACCAAGTAAAGCAGACAGGATTATGATCACTGCATCCACACGATGGAGTACATACTTCAGTTATGTGTTGTTTTGAATTAGTATATATATGATCAATTAATGTCTCTGAGTTTTCTGTTATACGTGTGGGTTTATCTACTAGTTGGTCTAGTCCAAACATAGTATAGTTGTGATTCCATTTAGGCTTAGGTTTGAGTAAATCTATGTTAAAATCACCAAGGATAACTGTTTCATAGTTTAAAAGTGTAACTTCATCCATTAAAGAATTGAATCGATCAATCCAGTCAGTGGGTTCTGACGGATTTCTGTATATAAATCCTATCTATAGCGGACTACTGTGTTTTAGTTTGATTTCTACCCATATCGATTCAATATCATAGACATCAAAGTTATGTAGTCTTTTACAGCATAATGAAATTGCAAAATATGTTAACAAGCCTGTAGTTTTTGGTTTGTAGGGATCTTGACGAAATATTTGGTATCCTGGAATGTGCATTTCTGCATCAGTTATATTTGAGGAAAGACGAGATTCAGCAAAGCCAAACAGATGAAACTCATTCCCCTCATTAAATAGTATGCTAGCAATATCATCTGTTTTATTCATTACATTGTTTATGTTGAGGTAGCCTACTCGGAGACCCTGTTTTAATGGCCACTTGTCTGAGGTAAGAGGCATGACATCTAAGGATGAGTGCAGATAGTAATGCTGTGTTAGATCTTTGGGTGTCTATGAGTTTTCACACAAGTAGAAGAAAAAACAAAAAAACAAAACAAAATCAAATAACCAAAACAATTACAAAAGGGAAAAACAAAATGAACAGATAATGACTAAAATCTCAAATAACAAACACGTAAGCCTAATAGAAGTGTAATCACAAAAAAGAAGTATAATCACAACTCAAACTAGGATACACAAATATGATATACAAAGTTATGTAACAAAAAAGTAATAAGCAAAGCAAAAATACACAATCACACACGAATTTCAGCTGTTATTACCCAAAATTCTCTATAGATCAATCAATGATGATCAAGTTTCTGCTAGATGAACAGATATAAAGTAAAGCAACTTCACTGTGTAAACTTAGCAGAGTACACTGCAGCATGACACCATTAACATTTCAGAGAGAGAGAGAGAGACAAGGCAAGGCAAGGCAAGGCAAGGCAAGGCAAGGCAAGGCAAAATTCTTTTATTCGAGGATAATAGATAAGCACACATGTGCTTTTTTACATCCAGTCCCCGCCCCTTTCAGGGATAACATCAAGATAAAAGACAGCCTCAACTAAAACAAGAACAATTATAATGATCCAATTACCAAGAGCAAATCATACCAAGTATCAAACAACAGGTAAGAAATAAGACAGAGATACAATATTAAGGTAATGTTAGTAAAAAAAAAAAAATTAAAAAAAAAAAAAAGGCACTCATTCATAAACGAAAAAAAGAAGTAAGAATCAGTGATGATTTTGATTTGGATAATAAACAAGCAAACAAACAAACAAAGAAACAAAACAAAAAATAAATAAATAAATAAATATCTTTAAAAAAAGTGAATAAAAAAAAAAATAAAAAAAATAAAAATAATAATAATAAAAATAAATAAATAAATAAATAAATAAATAAATAAATAAAAATAAAAAATAAAACCAAAAAAAAAAGCCAACCAACCAAACAAACAAAAAAGGCGCAATGATTCTAGATCAAACATGAGAATATGATGAGGTTAGATGACTGAAAATATCAATCCACCACCATCTATCATCAAAATATGTCCCATAAAACATAAGATTTTGATAAGGGTGAGAAAGAACAACAACAGGTAAGAAATAAGACAGAGATACAATATTAAGGTAATGTTATAAAAAGGCACTCATTCAGAAACAAAAATATGAAGTAAGAATCAATGAACAATTTGATTTGAGTACAGCAAACAAACAAAAACCAATCAAAGCAACAACAACAACAACACAAAAAAGGCGCAAGATAAAGAGCAAACATGGGAATATGATGAGGTAAAATGACTGAAAACATCAATCCCACCATCTATTATCAAAATAAGTCCCATAAAGCACAAGTTTTTGAAAAAAAACAACAACAACAACAACAAAAAAAACAGCAACAACAACAAACCAACTCACACACACACACACACACACACACACACACACACACACACACACACACACACACACACACACACACACACACCTCACTTAGTCTTATGATTATAGTCATAAGATCATCATAATCAGAGAGAAGTGAGGAGGGAGAGGGCAGATAGTTGGAGAGGGGGGAAGTGTGGTTTGTTATTTTTGATTCATCAAGTAGATTAGAAGGTGATTTTTGAATGTTGTTAATGATTGATGCTGTTTAATTGAGTCAGAGAGGGAGTTCCATAGCGTAGGGCCTGAGTATAGTAAACTAGTTTTGAACAAGTCTATTCTTGGGATTGGGACACTTGGCTTTATGGTATTTCTGGAATGATTCATTGGAATTTGTCTTTTAAGGATGTGGGGACATTTCCTGTCAGTATCTTAAACATCATGATGCCTTTGTTATATTTTAGTCTTTGGTGTAGGGGAAGGATATTTAACTGAGTATAATCCCCTTCTAGCAAGGTTGTTTTCTTCAGAAGGACCAGTTTGAGACCACGTTTATACAGACTTAGTAATGGTTTCATGGTATTTGCACTGGCAGAATCCCACAGGGTTGCAGCATAGTCTATTGAGGATTGTATATAAGCTTGAAAAAACAGTTTCCTTGAATGGAAATCGAGAAAGTGTTTAATTTTAATCAACTGGTAGACTTTTTTGGACAAGTATTTGCATAGGTGAGATATGTGGTAGAACCAGCTGAGATTTTCATCAATTGTCACTCCTAGAACTTTGTGGTGAGAGGTCTGTTCGATTGCTTCCTTTTTTATGTGAATTGGAAATAGGTTATGTGGTAAATTTTGTCGCTTTTGTCTGGTAGTGATAAGCATGCATTTTGTTTTTTGGGGATGGATAGACATGTGGTTCAGTTCAGTCCATTTGACAAGGTCGTCAGTGCTTTTTTGTAATAAGGTTGTGAGATAGTCAATGTCATTATGGCTCGTATGTATGGTTGTGTCATCTGCAAATAGTTCACATTTGGAATTGATATGTAGAGGAAGGTCATTAATGTATAATGAAAAGAGAATAGGGCCCAATATGGATCCCTGTGGTACTCCATAATGAATGGGCTTTAGTTTGGATGTTGATGTAGCTATTGAGACGCACTGGTGTCTATTTGTAAGATATGAATCGAGTAGTCCTAGGGTTTTTGTAGAAATGTTATACAGGTTTAGCTTTTTAAGGAGAAGTTTGTGGTCAATTGTGTCAAATGCTTTTTTGAAATCAACAAATAATACTCCACAAAATTTATTGTCATTGATGTTTGATAGCCAATTATCTACAAGACTGGTCAGTGCTGTATGACACGAGTGCTTTATTCTGAATCCAGACTGATTAGGATGAAGTAAGTTGTTGATTTCTGTATGACGGACTAAGTGTTTATTCATATGTTTTTCCAGTGGTTTTGAAAGGATCGGTATAATGGAGATGGGCCTATAGTTTGAAGGATCAGAAGTATCGCCAGATTGTAGATGGGGATTACTTTAGAACATTTGAAGGCGTTGGGGAAATAGTGCTTATCAAGGCAGAGGTTATATATATATGTTAGGGTGTCTGTGATAACTGGAGCTGATAATTTTAATATACTGCTGTCTATTCCATCAAGACCACGGTTCTTGATTGTTTGAGGTGAGTCAGATAGTTGTAGACCTCTGAGACAGTCATGAAAGGTATGTGAAGTTTTGAAGGAATATGCTTTTCTTGGCAGTATTGTTTTAATACATTAAGATCATTGGACTCTGAGTTATCATTGCTAATTACGTTGTGAGAAACATTGATGAAGTGGTTGTTAAGCTTTTCGGCGGAGATGTCTTTGATTACATTTGATTTAGGAGTTGATTGATTGTTTGTTATTTGATTTATTGCTCGCCATACAGTCTTTGAATTTTGTTTGGAAGATAGTAGGTCTTGAAAATATTTCTTTTTTTCACGCCGTTTTTGTGAGATTATGGCGTTTCTTAATTTTTTTTGACTCATCATAATATTTGTGTTCTTTTAGAAGGTCTCTAAGATAACATGCTTCCTCTAGTTCCTTTGTGAGCCAAGGCGGTTTGGGGCTGTGTTTGATCCTAATGGTTTTAAATGGAGAATGTTTGTTATAGATTTCAGTGAACGTTTTTATCCAGAACTCAATGGCTAAGTCTGGATCAGTAATATTGAAGGTTTCTGAGAGTGTGGAGTTGCATAAGTCTATGAGAAAAAGCTGTTCATTAAACTTTGCAAAGGAACGATAGGTTATAGTTTTATGGCCAGGTTTGGGAATTTTTGTTCCTTTTTTTGACCATGTGGCACAGATTGGGTAGTGATCGCTGCAGTTGTAGACAGGACACAAGTTTCTATGATGTTTTCTGGGTTTGATACATAGATGTGGTCAATTAACGTGTTTGAATTTGATGTGACTCTTGTGGGAGATTTGACTAATTGGTGAAGATTGAGTGAATTCATAACTTGGGTCCATTGATTATGTACTTTTGTTAGGTCTATATTGAAATCGCCCAGTAAGATTATTTCCCGAGATTCAAGTAGGACTTCATTTATCATGGAGTCAAATTTGTCTATCCAATTTGTTCTTTCACTTGGATTCCTGTAACAGAACCCCATCATAACAGGCCGTGTACCTTTCATGGAAACTTCGATCCAGATAGATTCTATTTCATGACGTTCTAGAACGGGCAGACGTTTGAATGTTACAGAATCACTAATATAGATTAAGATACCTGTTTCTTTTGGCTTTTGTGGATCTTTCCGCAGGATTTTATAACCTGGAATGTGTATGTCAGCATCGGTTATATGTTCGGTGAGTCTTGACTCAGAGAGCCCTAGTATGTGGAATGGTTTGCCTTGATTTGTGATGAGTGTTGATATATCTTCCATTTTGTTAATCGCATGGTTTATGTTTAGGTGGCAAATTCGTAAGCCATTCTTGGAGGGCCAGGTATTGTGTCTTGGATGCATCTATTACAGGTAGTTTGGTAAGCAGTTATTAATGAGTGCAAAGATTGGTGAAGAGAGATTATTAATATGGGAGGAATGTTAGCACTTGATTGGGGATGGAATGAATTAAGAAGGATTAAAATCAAAGTCAAAATCACTCTATATATGACACAATGGTATAAACAAGATCAAAATCAAAATCACTCTACATATAACACACAGTGGTATAAAAACTCGATCAATTAAGTATAGGCCTACTTCAGAAAAAGAGTCAAGTAGACCTAAAACAAAAAACAGCAACCTGGTGTTCAGGTGGTGTGGTTCAGATAATTATAGAAAAGGGACAGGTTTTGAAATAACAAAATGAAAAACGATAAAAAAAACCCATAAAATAAGATAAGGCAGAACAAAACAAATAACTCTGGACAATCAAGGCAGTACTATGCCAATCAACCTTTATAAGCAATGACAATACAACAAGAGTGAAAATAATATAGAATATATACTTATGCACAATCAGCACAGTTCCTGAGAAACTAAATGTTGATGCACAATCCAGAGGATTCAGTCACAGTCTTGTCAGTATAGAAGTCTGGTCTGGGAAGGACCAGTCACAGTTTGTTGCACAATACTATGCTATTCAACATCTATAGATGATAACAACACAGCAAAGTGAAATATAATAAGCATACCATGATGCACATTCAGCACTGTTTCTGAGAAGTAATATGTTGATGCACAATCAGCAATCCAGAAGATTCAGTCACTGTCTTGTCACAACACAACAGTGAGGTAATAAAAAGCATATGATGATATGGTGATGCACAATCAGCACAGTTTCTGAGAAACAAAAAGTTGTTGCACAATCAGCAAGATCCAGAATTCAGTCACAGTCTTTTTGGTATAGAAATCTGATCTGGAAATGATCAGTCACAGTTTGCTGCACAATAGGAGCACTGGTTGGGTGGACAAATCTTGAGCTAAAAAAACAAACTAGCTGGTATATATAAGTTTCAGTCTGTGGCGAGTTGATAGTTCAAGACCATGGGTTGCAGAGCACAAGTGTCAGTTTTCATAATCTTGTCTCATTACACACACACTTATATATACTTGTACACATCACACATATGCATATCTATGCACACACACACACACACACACACACACACACACACACACACACACACACACACACACACACACACACACACACACAATCATGCACTAACTCACATGCCTATGCACATATTTTGGAGGAGCATGACTTATCACACCAGAGTTTCTATGGTGTACACTGTGTTGTACTGGCGATAAGGTGCTCTTGTCTTGAGAGCTGGAGCTAGGTAAGGTCTGGTGGTGAGCATTGTTGGGTAGGGTGGGGACAGGAGGTGGGGTGAACGCTGGGTCGACACTGATTGTAGTTGTTGGAGGGTCTGTCTGTTGGCCCAGACATTGTCGTTTTGGGGTTGGGGTTGGGGGGTGGGACGGTGTCCAGTCATCTGTGGTAAATAAGGGTATCTGGGGACATTGGAATGTCGTTGGTACTCTTTATGTAGTAGTGCTGAGGGTTGGGTCTTCTGTTCGTCAGTAGGTCGTGTAGTGGGTGTTGTCAGGAGTGGCTGTCGTTTATGTCTGGGGTCGGCATATTTGAGGCTGTACGCTAACCTGTCTGCACCTTTGGGGCTGGGGTGAAGAGGGTCAGAATACAGGTCTTTGCGTGGGGCCCACTGGAGGTTCTAAAAATGGTAGTGTGGTCTGCAAGTGGGATGTTTTCTGCAGCACACACTTTAGCTAATGAGATATTGGAAATATTGACCGTTTTCTTTAGAGGGTGCTGTCCCATTGGGGGGATAATGGATGATGCCAGCAGCCTGGCTCGGGGGAATACATGTTTGATGTTTCTGATGAGCTGAGTCCATTTACTTTCAGTGATGGCTGTATATTTGCATGTATTTATTCCTGTGTGAAAGATGATGTGCTGTATTTCTTTGTTGTTGGGAATGTGATGGAGCCAATGAATAAGGTCATCGACAGTGATACCTGAGACACTGAGGTTTTGATTTTTACCTTTGTAGAATAGAATCTCGGATTTGATATGTCGTGTTACTGAGTCTCCTAAGATGAGGTTAGTTGTGCTGGAGTGAACTCGTTGTTCTGCTAGTTGTTGGCGTGGTGTGAGAGTGTTGTCTGTGGTAGTTTGTTGTGCTTCAGAAGTGTGGGTTTGGGTTTTTGTGTCTTTTCTTCTTTTTTTTTGGAGAGACTTTTGTCCATACATTTGGGTTTAGTTCATTGCTCTCAGGGATGTTGGATGTTTGATTGTCAGAGTCTGTTTGGTTGTTGTT
Organism: Stramonita haemastoma; assembly: GCA_030674155.1. Lineage (NCBI taxonomy): Eukaryota > Metazoa > Mollusca > Gastropoda > Neogastropoda > Muricidae > Stramonita > Stramonita haemastoma. The sequence continues at coordinate 36,159,554 of CM060347.1, read as the reverse complement.
TTTGATGGTGATGACAGTGTTGACTGTTGTTGGTTGTTGATTTCTTTAGTGGTGTTGGAGTTTGTTTGTCAGGGTCTGTTTGGTCGTTGATTTTGGCAGTGTTGACTGTGTCTTGTGGTAAAGGTGGGGTTGGATCAGCTGGGGCTGGCTTCTGGTCAGGGTTGTTATGAATACATTGTTTTTTGTTTTCGTCATCAAGGGAGAGAAGAGAGAATCTGTTGGTGGTAGGGAAGGATGATAGAAGGGTGTCTTGTTCTTCATCTGACTGTTCAGCTAAGTGCGTTTGTGTGTGTTCTTTTGATACTGTGTGTTTCAGCTGGTTCAGTTCCGACTTTAAGTCATGGTTTTCTTTTTTCAGTTGGAGAACAATCTTGGTGAGAGAACCTAAGTCTTTTGTGTTTTTTTTGATTGAAGTGGATAGTGAGTGTATTTTTTGTTTCAGTTGTTGTGATGTTTGGGTAGGTGGGTATTTGCAGAGGAATCGAGGAAGGTGACGTGTTTTTTTGTGGGGATGAGTGACTGGTGAGGCAATATGTCGCACAGTATGAACCAGTGTACTTTGTGAGTTGTTTTTTGGCTGAATGTTGGATTGACAGCATGTTTTGATCTCTTTCCTGTTTTCAGTTGAGTGAGGGAGACCATGCATCGGCTCAGGGTGTGGGTGTGGTGTTTGTGCTGTGTTTTGTGGAATGGTTTGTTTTGTGTTCCCCACAGCTGAGTTTATTTTGCCTGGCTGCTGGCCTGGTGGGGATGAGGTGGTGATAGATCAGGTAATTGATCATCGGGATTGGGTGGTGGGCTGGTGGGATTGATCAAAGATGGCAATTTGGTGAGACAGGGACTCCTGGACGGGGATGGGATATCCTGGGGAATTATTTTACCAGAGGGGGAAGGTTTGAGTTGGGGTAGGGGTAGTTCTGACAGGTCATGCACAGCCTCGTCCAGGTTTGGTTGGGTCTCTTTGCTTCTTGTCAGACTGAAGATGGCTCGAATCACCTGAATGAGTGATTGGAACTCATTTCTGAGCCATCTTCTGCACAAGTTCCCTTGTACAAGCACAGTTCCTGTTGTGTAAAAAGTGGTGATGGTGATTAGTTTCTTGTCAGCACAATTCACTTGTATTTTAGTCTTGAATAGTTCGTCACTGGGTAGGGTGGTGGGGATGCTAGAGAGGTCACCATTGTCATTGAGGAAAATTGGCTTATTTGGCTTTGTAAAATCTTTCCAATATGCATTAAAGCCTGGTTGATTATTTACACTGCACATGTAACGTTTATGAAAGACTGATCTTGCTATCGGAAGCAGTGGAAATGGGACTTGAAAAGTTAATTGTTTTGTGTCTATCTTTATTTCTATTTGGGGGACCCAGGTACATTGGGTGTCATTGGTGACAGCAGACATAATGATGGAGGGGGGGTGACAAGGGGGATTGAAGATGTGGGATGGAGTGGGGTGAATATGGGGGAGATTAGTGAGTCTTGTGTTTTTAACCCATGGTCCTTAGTCCTACCGTTCACATTTTTAAGCACATGGCACTCTTCACTGTATACAGTACCATGGCAGCAGTTTCAAACACCCCAGACTAACAATAATATGGGGGGGAAAAAAAGAAAAAAAAAGGGAGGAGGAGTGGAGGGAAGGGAGGGGGTAAGAACAAGGCTATCAATAGCTCAGCACAGAGTTGTGACCACACTAAGAGATGTTACCAGGGTAGGGAGTCACAGTACAGGGCATGAACATGAGGCTATAAGAACACACACACACACACACTCTCACACACACACCACGTTACTTCATTCACATCAGATAGACCTACACAGGGAGCATGGCAAAAGCTTGAACCCTTACACATAGGATGAAAATCTGCTGGACTCGAATCTAATTATTGTCAGAAATAACACATCCAAGGTTGTCCTAAATTGTCCCCTGGCTAAGTGCACTAAAATTAAAAAGAAGAAAAATAATATCAGGATGATATGAATTTTAGCGCAGTCCAATCACCATAGAAGCGCAGAGTTAAGTAATAACCACAATTGTAAATAGTAATGGCAGAGATGAATGAAACAGCCTGTTGAGAAGTAAACCTCACAGGGCCGTCAGTGAGGTCAAAGTGCAGTGTTGATGAAGTGTCAGCTAGCCTTCAGACATTTAGATTGAAGAGAGAGAGAGAGAGAGAGAGAGAGAGAGAGAGAGAGAGAGAGAGAGAGAGAGAGAGAGAGAGAAGCCTGTTATAGGAGAAGATAAGACTAGTTTATGCAATGGTACAGACAAAGATAGACTTGTCTTAGGCTAAAAAAGGGTAGGCTATCTGTTGGTCAAGTCATGTTGTGTGAAATAGCACAACATTTGGGGGTGGGGGGTGGGGAGTGAAAAGGTAAAGTTTGGGGGGGGGGGGAACAAACCGGGTGAGGAGTGGAAAGGTGAAGTTCAGGGGGGGGGGGGGGGGAATCCCACCAACCCACAAGGTTCATGAATTCATTTGACCGCGTTAAACTATTAGGTAAAAGAAAAATCACACATACTAGGTCTAGGTGTGTAAGTACATGCATCAACACATTTATCACTTGCATCAACACATTTGTGATTATGCCCTCACAGAGGTGTGTACATGCATGCATCAACACATTTGTGTTTATGACCTCACGCATACACACACACACACACACACACACACACACACACACACACACACACACACACACCACCACACACACCACACACAACTGCGCGCGCCACACACTCACTCACACACACACATCACTCACACACACATACACACACATACACAACCACATGCACACACCACACGCACACACACACACACCACACACACACACTCATCACACAACACACACCACCACACACAACACACACACACACAACACACACACACACACTTCTGTAATTATAGATTAGGGCTGGAGCAATTCCATTAACAGACCTAGGATCTTGTCTGTTTTGGTGTTTGGTACAGTCGGTCTACCCAGCATGACAGAGTCATGGGGAATAAGTCTCCTGGGTTGTCTGGGTGGAAAGTGAAAGTCATAGTCAGTCACAGGTGGGCATTTAGGCGAGGTGGACAGGACAGGGACACGTTTGAGTCATTAGTGTTTGTTGTAGGTAAAGTCTCCACACTTCTGTACCCCTTCACTGCGTCCACATAACTAGCAGAAGGGGAGTGTGAGTATGTTGGTCGGACGGGACGAGTGGACGGTTACCATGGAAACAGAGGTTGCGTGTAAGGACTTCACAACCTCTGTAGCTGGGATGGAGTCTGTCACGGTACATGTCTTTCTTGGGTGCGCCTGACTTGGCGAGGAAGTAGGGGGTATTGTCAATGAAAGAAACTCCTTCTTCAATGCAGGTGTTTCTCAGGTTCATTGTGGACCATGAAGCTGCTGCACCGAGTGGGTGTCGTCCAAGGGGGGGGGGGGGGGGGGGGGCAGAAGAGAAGAGGCGTGTAGCGTGGCACGGGGGAACACCCTTCTCAGAAGACGTATCAGCTTGACCCAGTCTGCTGAGGAGACAGGCCCTGTGTAGCAGCTGTTGATTCCGACATGGAATACAACACGCTTGATGAGGGGTGAAGGGGGGCGTGATGAGAGCCACTGACACAGGTGGTCGACAGTCAGGCCAGGCACCGCCAGGTTGCAGACAGGGTGGCTGTGTGTTGGCATTCTTTGGCTGTCCACACCTACCAACACTGAGTCACCCAACAGCAGTGTGTTCACTTGCCGTGGGATTAATTTCTGCTTCAGAGCAGTTAAGGGAGATAGGCGGGGTGGGGGGTGGTTGGTGGCTGGGGACTTGGACTGCTTACGTGTCTGAGTATTATGATGTGTGGTTGTGGAGTGTGAATGAACAGTGTGGGGGGTGTGTGGCCAGAATGGGTTGCTTGCTTCTTTGATTGTAAGGGAAGTGGGAGTGAGAAGTCTTAGCATTGTCTGTAGAAGTTGGCTGTTTGTTAGTCTGTGTGCATAGATGAAGTGTTGATTTGCTTACATTGTTGCAGGGGTTTTTCTGTAGTGGTTGTTAGCGAATCTGCTGCATTGTCTGAAAGAACTTCAAATCTGTTTGAAATATCTATGCTATATTTCTCTGTTTGTGTGCACAGTTCAGGACATTCTTTGCTTGCATTGTCTGTCTGAGTCACTGAATGTTGTGTCTGTTTGGCTGCACAGAGAGTCTGTAGTTGTGTCTTGGTGCTGTTGTTGACATTGCTTTGACTGTCTTTGAATGACTGGAGCTTGCTTGCTGTTTCTTTCAGTTGGCCTTGCTGGGTTTTGTGGCTGTCCTGCAATTCATTGATTTCATGTGACACTGCTTGTTTCATTATTTTCAAGGAGTTTTTTATTCTGATCTCTGAATCAGAGATGTTTTGGGCATTGTGATCTATTTGTTGTTGTGCCTGTAAAAGTTGCGATTCCAGTGTTTGTATTTTGTTCTGCATGTTGGAGATGGTGAGGTTTGCAGCAATGAGTTGCTTGTAGAGCATGGTTACTGTGACAGTGTCAGTTGACTGTGTGAGAGTGGAGGGTGCATTGTCCTGTTGTGTAGAGGTGTTTTTTGGTGTCGATGAGAGGCAAGCATCGGCGTGGTGGTAAGGAGAAGATGAAGGGGAGGGATCAGGACTGGGGGAGGGGGTAGGAGCCTGGTCGTTTGGAGGTTGGTAGGCAGGAGAGGAAGGAGAGGCAGGGGGGGTAGTGGGAGGGTCTGGAGAGCTTGATGGTGAAGGGAGGGGTTGACGGTCAGGTGAGGGGTCATGGAGAAGGGCGGAGGTGATGGTCACATCTGTAGGTGGAGGAGGAGGGGGTGAGGTTTCTTCATCACGGGATGAGGGAAGAGGCAATGTAGAGAGTTGGGGGGTGAGGTAAGGTGAGGAGTTTGGGGGGATAGGGTCGGGTGAACTGGAGGGGGGAGATGATGACTGGTCAGGTGGGGGGGATTTGTCATCAGCAGCTGCAGTCTGGGGGCACTGGGATGACATCACAGGAGGTGTGCTGTCCGTGATGGCTGGTCGAGTTTGGTGGCTTGGTGACGCAATGGAGGACAGCACATCAGGGGCGTCTTCTGTGGAGGGGTTTAGTTCAGCCAATTGATTGACAATGGCTTTCAGAGTTTCAAACTCCTTCTCCACCCACGACTGGCACACATTTCCCTGTATTCCTGTTGAGTGGTAAATGTGAACAGTCAGGAGTTTGGTGGTGCCCTGATAAACCTGAATGAACGAGTGCCACAGTTCAACTGGAAGAGTTAGGGTGTACTCTGTGGGTATTGATAATTGGAGTTTGTCATTTTTGTTTCTTTCAGAAAAGGTGGAGGAAATGCTTGATGGCTGGTATTTCCCACAGTATCTCTCAGTATGTATGTATGTATGTATGTATGTATGTATGTATGTATGTATGTATGTATGTATGTTGATGCATGCATGCATGCATGCATGCATGTATGTATGTATGTATGTATGTATGTATGTATGTATGTATGTATGTATGTATGTATGTATGTATGTATGTATGTATGTATGTATGTATGTATGTATGTATGTATGTATGTATGTATGTATGTATGTGTGTGCGTGTATGTGTGTGCGTGTATGTGTGTGTGAGTGTGTGTGTGTGTGTGTGTGTGTGTGAGAGAGAGAGAGAGAGAGAGAGAGAGAGGAGAGAGAGAGGAGAGAGAGAGAGAGAGAGAGAGAGAGACAGAGAGACAGAGAGACAGAGAGAGACAGAGAGAGACAGAGAGAACAGAGGACAGAGAGACAGAGAGAGACACAGAGAGAGACAGAGAGAGACAGAGAGAGAGATCAAATCAAATGAAACGAAATCAACTGAATGAAATTCTTTTATTTCGATCACATAATCTGAAATTTAACCCTGACTAGATAAAAAAAAAATCAAGCGAACAAACAAAAGACAACAAACAAACTACAAAACATTCTGACAAGACAAAGCGATAAAGAAAGAAAGGGGGAAACACAACAAACAAAAACAAAACAAAACAAAGCAA
>CM060347.1:36146045-36148545 GCA_030674155.1 Stramonita haemastoma | reverse complement strand
TGTTGCTGTTGCAATGCGAGCTTTCACTTCATTGTTTGATGTGCCATCTTTTGTTAGGATGGAGCCTAAGTATTTGAATTGGCTCACCTCTTTCAGCATTTCTCCATTCATCTTTATTTCCGTGATGTCATAGCTTGCACTGTTGACCATGATCTTTGATTTCTCTGTACTGACCTCCATGCCCTATGGGCTCGCTCGATCTGTTAGACTGTCTGTGAGGATAGTTCTTGTTTGCTGCTGCCCATGGAGGATAAACACACTTATTAGTACACAATTATTTGTACACACACATGTGTACACACATATTCATGCACACATACACATTTGTTCATACATATTTGTATACACAGAATTATACACACACACTTACACACACATACACACACTAAAACACACACACATACACACACATACATACACTCACACGTGCACACAAACACACACACACACACACACACACACCACACACACACACACACACACACACCAAAAGTCTTTCGGTTGAGACTGTAAACCAAGGCCCCCTGTGCGAACGCACAGAGAACATCTTGCGCACATGTTAAATCCTGTTCCTCTTTTCGTAAGAGCACACACACACACACACACACACACACACACACACACACACACACACACACACACACACACACACACACACAAGCCAGCACACACACACCACACACACACACACACACACACACACACACACACACACACACACACACACACTCACACACACACACAACATAGAAACACTGAACAGAGTTCCCCCAAACCATTGATTACTGATGTTGTTAGAATTTGCCCCCAGTCTTCTGTAAATATTTTATCACAGGGTTTTTGTTTGTTTGTGTGGTCAAATATCACCAAGTGTAAATAAACTTTAACAACAACAACAATGACACACACACACACACACACATGCACACACACACACACATACACATCTATACAGATTCACACACACAGACACACACCAACACACACACATATACAGAGATATCTACTGTGACATGAAGTGATACAAAATACAAATACACATACCTGCACACGCCACCACGCACGCACCACACACACACACACACACACACACACACACACACACACACACAAACACACACACAAACACACAGAGAAAATCACTCGACACACACACACACACACACACACACACACACACACACACACACACACACACACACACACACACACACACACACACTCACACACACACACCACCACACACACACACACACACACACACACACACACACACACACACACACTCACACACACACACACACACACAGAGGCACTCACTCACTCACACACACACACACACACCACACACACACACACACACACCACACACACACACAACACACACACACACACACACACACAGACGAGGTTCTTATGAATCCAAAGCTATTGTGTGAGATAGCGTTATCTCTGATGCGATCCCCAGTAGCTTCATTTTGTAAAATATGACAATGCGTCATGTTACAGTATTGATATCAGAATGATTCACAAATGTTCAGGTTTTACCTTTAGCATAGTTTTTTTGTTGTTCTGAGATTTGTTCTTTTTGTGTTTCTTTGCGTTGTTTTTGCTTTTTTGTATTGTTTGACATCAGTATCTTAATACTTTTCTCCTAGTACCAACACAAATCTCTTTACTTTGTAGCCCTCATCTCTCATCTCTTTACCCGCCTCCCCCCTCTCCCCGTCTAATATCACATTAAGTGTGTAGACGTAAAACTGAACACACACACACACACACACACACACACACACACACACACACACACACACACACACACACACACACACACACACACACACACACACACAAGAAAGCTACACACACATACACACACACACACACACACACATACACACACACACAATCACACACACAATCACTCTCTGTTTCTCTCTCTGTCTCTCTGTCTCTGTCTCTGTCTCTGTCCCTGTCTCTCTCTGTCTCTCTCTGTCTCTCTCTGTCTCTCTCTGTCTCTCTCTGTCTCTGTCTCTGTCTCTGTCTCTCTCTCTCTCTCTCACACACACACACACACACACACACCACACACACACAAACACAAACACAAACACACACACAGAGTAAAATGTTCTTTGGTAGATATTCATTCAGACAGCACCTATTTTGGATTTTCTGATTACCCACACATGCAGAGAGAGAGAGAGAGAGAGAGAGAGAGAGAGAGAGACAGAGACAGAGACAGAGACAGAGAGAGACACAGAGAGACAGAGAGAGACAGGGACAGAGACAGAGACAGAGACAGAGAGACAGAGAGAGAAACAGAGAGAGACAGAGACAGAGACACAGAGAGACACAGAGAGACAGAGAGAGACAGGACAGAGACAGAGACAGAGACAGAGAGACAGAGAGACAGAGAGAGAAACAGAGAGAGACAGAGAGATTAATGTTTGTAAAAGATCTGTTGCCTCCATCTCCCTACTCCCCCCCCCCCCCCCCC
>CM060347.1:36138545-36141045 GCA_030674155.1 Stramonita haemastoma | reverse complement strand
CCTATGGAGGAAAGTGGCAGGATGGTTAACACGTTCGCCTGCCAATATGAAAACCGTGAGTTTCTGGGTTTGTACCCGGCGTCGCCCTTTCTTCCAAGTGTGACGAAAAATCGAATTGAATGCCAGTCATTCAGATGAGACTTCAAACCGAGGCCCCGTGTGCGAACGCACGCAGAACATCTTGCGCACACGTTAAAGCCCCGTTCCACCTTTTGGAAGACCAGGCCATCGTGTGTCGGTAGGAGCGGATGACAATATCATAAAAAAAAAACCAGAATGCACACAGCTGTCGTGTTTAGAAACCATTCCTGAAGGAAAAAAAAAAATAATGGGTAGCTGCTGCACTTGTGGCGACGCGCTCTCCCGGGAGAGCAGCCCGAATTTCACGTAGAGAAATCTGCTGTGACATAAAGTGGTATCAAAAAAAAAATCCGACTTAGAAAGGGATGGGGTCCGCCAGGTTTGATTTGCCCCAGACACATCTATGAGGACTACAAACGAAATCTCCATACCGGATTGGTCTTTGCCCAGGTTACCAAGGACGTGCTTTCTGTTGCACATCAAGACAGAAGTTAAAAGTATGCTAATGGTGTACAACGCAGCAAAATCCGAACCAGAAACAACATCACCATTGGCACTTGAAATGTACGAACACTAAGAGCCACTAACAAAGTGGAAGAACTAACACTTGAGATGGCCAGATACCAATGGCACATCCTTGGGCTCTGTGAAGTAACGTGGAAAAAACTTGGGAGAAACAACGACCCAGGAAGACCACAAAATATACTTCAGTGGAAAACAGGATAAGCATGAACAGGGCGTGGGGTTCCTCATTCACAAAGACATCGTGAACACCGTCAGAAGCTGTCAGCCAGTGTCCAGCAGACTTGTTACCATCCACTTGAGAGCAAGCCCCTTCAACATCACAGTAGTACAGGCGTACACCCCTACATCAGACAGCACAGATGAAGGGGTGTGTGTGTGTGTGTGTGTGTGTGTGTGTTTTGTGTGTGTGTGTGTGTGTGTGTGTGTGTGTGGTTGTTGTTGTTGCTTCGATTTTACGTCTGTTCACTCAAAGTGATATTAGACGATGGGAAGGGAAGGGGGGGGGGGGGGGGGGGGGGCAATAATGTTGATGAATGTGTGCAGTAAAATGGGTGTCTTATTCTTAATAATGTATACATGACACAGAATAGGGATAAACAATGATAATTAGTAAATACATAATAGATGCTAGTATGACTTAAAACTATACCAAATCTCCTAAATATCTATTTAAAAAATATTTTGGTATACGAAACGCCAAATTAAGATTTTTATAAACCGCATGCAAAGACTTTTCCGAGAAAGAGGGTATGAATGGTTTTAGACTCTTACATTGAAAAAATATATGAATGCTTGTAATTTTCTCACCGCATAAACATTTAATACTTTTGCTATATTTAGTGATGAACGGATTGAGTTTTATGCGGAAAAAAGGCACTAGCCTTTCTTGCCGTGACAAAACTTGTAGAGATCTTAGAGTGATCAATATAATGTGTGTCTGTGTGTTTGCGCGCGCGCGCGCGCGCACGTGTGTGTGTGTGTGTGTGTGTGTGTGTGTGTGTGTGTGTGTGTGTGTGTGTGTGTGTGTGTGTGTACGTGTCTATGCTGTGCGTATGCAAAGGGTGTGGAGAGGGCTGTCTCCACGCACTAACACACTTCCCATCTTCCATACCCAGCTGTTAGCTCCATCACAACTGGTCCAGATGAAGATAACATGGCAACAGCCAGACACTAATGATACTACAACAACAACAACAAACAACAACAACAACAACAACTACTACTACTACTACTACTACTACTACTACTACTACTACTACTACTACTACTACTACTCTACTGCTCCTACTCTACTCTACTCTCCTCCTCTTCTCTCCTCCTCCTCTTCCTACTACTACTACTACTACTACTACTACTACTACTACTACTACTACTACTACTACTACTACTACTGCTGCTACTGCTCCTCCTTCTTCTTCTTCTCCTCCTCCTCCTCTCCTCTCCTCCTCCCTCTTCCTACTGCTCTCTTCTACTCTACTGCTACTACTACTACTACTACTACTACTACTACTACTACTACTACTACTACTACTACTGCTACTGCTGCTGCTGCTGCTGCTGCTCCTCCTCCTCCTCCTCCTCCTCCTCCTCCTACTCTACTACTACTACTACTACTACTACTACTACTACTACTACTACTATTACTACTACTACTACTATACTACTACTACTACTACTACTACTACTATACTACTACTACTACTAATATATAATAAAAACAACAACAACAACTACAACAATGACGATAACGATGATGATGATGATGGTGATGATGATGATGATGATGATGATGATGATGATGATGATGATGATGGTGATGATGATGGTGATGATGATATCAAATGGGATGTATACAGAGCGGAATCTGGTAAAGGAGTTAAATAGAAACACCCGC
>CM060347.1:36126045-36131045 GCA_030674155.1 Stramonita haemastoma | reverse complement strand
GATGTCAGGTATCCTTGTCACACTACCATCATTTAGAAGGCACAGACAAGAGTCCGTTATATTTTCTATAAAACGATTGCAGGAAACAGATGTACTTCCTTTATCCCAGAAAGGCGCGTGGGCATTGAAATCTCCTGCTACCAGCCACTTCTGATTATCTTGTACAGAGTGCAGCCATTCTGTATTAAAGTCATTAACTCCCTTTGGTAAATACAGGGATACAATATTCATTACTAAATCATTTGTAAACTTTACACGTGCTGCGCAAGAATATGAATCTGGAATGTTATTAGGCATTGGTGAACAACATACATTATAGTCTACCCCTTCTTGAATGTATATTGCTGTATTGATTTTACTCACAGCATCCACATGTTCATGTACAGGTGGATAGTAGTAGCCTTGAAGTTTAGGCAGCTTATATTTCTTTACATTGAGAGACTGTAATACAAGAGCTTGGTAATTGTTATTAGAAAGATGTTGAACTAAATATGGCAGATTAGTGGATATGGATCTGGCATTCCACTGCATGATTTTCAGCATTTGTGAATTTTTTTGAGGCATTATATGATTATAAACCAAAATGCCTTATCAACAAGTGAATAATTTTAAAATATTAATAAATTGGTACCAAGTTAAAAAGAGTGCAAGTAAACTAATAATACAATGTCAATTATGTCATTTAAAGCACACCACAGAAAGATAATAGATGAACAAAATAAATGAACAAATAAATAGGAACAGAACTACAACAACAAAAAAGTTCTTTATCTGGTGAGCAGCTGCTGTTAGCGAGATTACAGTGTCTGTTGTCTGTACTGCAGCTGGTGCAACGCATTGATGTACAAAATGTCACCATTCAAAGGGATTTTTAAACATACGGACATTATTCTGCCGGGCATGTTGCCTCCAGGGGGACAGTCCTGCTGGTAGACGTATTGTCGCTGGCTGTATCCTGGCTGTTGCTGGCAGTCGTCAAAGGCGTAGGGTGGTGGTCGGTACTGGTTCATTCCTTGAAACTTCCTTCTTTGTTTCCTCTTTGGTGTTTCCCAAAACAAAGCATGAATGTGCCTGCCAATGTTTCTTGCCAGAACACTAGAACCATGGACATTAGGATGAAGTGAATCTTTATAATGATGATGTGTATACATATTTTCATGTGAGACAAATGATACATTGCTTTGGTTATATAATTCAGAACATGTCATTGCATTGAAAAGTTCTCTTTTCATTTGAAGGCTGGGACTTTTCACAGGGGCAATTTTGCTTATCACAATTTTGGTATTGGGAAAAGAAGCTAAAACTTGTTTCACATTTTTAACTAGATGTTTGCTTGCTTCTTGGGGATCCGAATCTTTGAGATCATTCACCCCACAATGAACAACTACAGCATGCCGTTTTTTTATATCATTGGTATTACTCATTATCAGAGGAATGTCACTGATGTGGTATGACTTTCTTTTCTCCACTGTAAACCCATAGGACTGTCCCAGACGTTTGCTATTAACGCCATTTAGAACAGAGTCTTGGAGAAGGATTACATTGGGGAGAGCAGAATTTTCTTCTGTGCTACAGGGTTTGACGTCAGGTGATTTTTGCGTCAGACCTTGCTGCCCTGTTGTGTCTGGTTCTTTTTTATTGTTGAAGGTTGGGCTAGGATTCACTGACCTCTTTGCCTTTGGGCCTACTGGTAGCTGAGGTTCCTTAGGCCTAGATGAAGTTGGAGCCCGAGCCCTTTTCTTTTGCACTGCATCGGCGTAGGTGGCAGGCGGGGATGGGGATGCAGGTAGAAGAGGTTCCGTCTGCGTTCCTGTTGTCGCCCAGCCGGAATCTTCTCTTGGGGAGCCCCGTTTTTCGGTGATGCCGTTTGCAGCTAAGATGCGCGTCTGGGTATCAACGGTCCGTTCCAGTTTGGTTATTTTTTCTACCAGTTGCAGAATAGTTGTCTGTAGTTCTGCAATTGAACAACTATTCTGCTGACAACCAAGATTGTTGTGGTTGCCACTGGTAACATTTTGTGTGTGTGTGTGTGTGTGTGTGTGTGTTAATGTTTAAGGTTTGGGTCTTCCACGTGTATGAGTGCATGCGTGCATGTGTGTGTACATACAGTGAATTGAGCCAGCAGTCAGACAGCCAGACAGACAGACAGACAGACAGACAATGTAAAGTATGAGGGTAAAGAAGAGAAGCCCGTTTTCATAAACTTTCCACAGGGCAAGTTAAAACACAGCGACCCCCCACCACACCACTAGTTCATGACTTTATGTGCGTACACCTTCATCAAAAGATCGTCATTCAATGTTGAGTCACAAAACATGCCCCCCTTCCCCCACCCCCTTCCCAAAACCGTGGTGTGATAAAGCAGATTCAATTGTTTGTGTGTAATCGCTCTTTTGTCTCTGTGACCTGGGGTTATCGTTCTTAGCTCAGCCAGGGTGGCGATACTGTCAATTCAGGCCAGTGTGTCACTGTCTGACGTCTGCTGTAAGGTCAGGCCACTGTGCACTTCAAGCCAGGTGTTTTTTAACTCGGATGTTTACCAATGGTGAGATGTTGCCTATGCACCTGTCTTCACCCTTCATACAGTAGCCACAATCCCGCTTTGAGGAGGATGTTGAAGCAGCACACCTGTAGGCATCCTTTTTTTTCTACTATATTTTTATCCATTCATACCGGCACACAGTGGCCTAATCTTCCAAAAGGCAGAGAAAGGTTTGACCATTATGTGCAAGATGGTCCGTGAGCATCCACACATAAGACCTCAGTTTAAAGTTTCATCCAAATGACATTGGGGGGGGGGGGGTGGAATCTGTAGTGATGCTAACTTTAGGGGGCAGAAATCCAACTGGCTGGGTGTCTCTCTGGTGGCTTGATCCCTGTGGTCAGAACTTGAACACAACACTGCAACCACAAGGCTACCCCGTCACCCTACTTCCATCTGATATCCCATCACAATCATTGATACTGAATCCCCCTCCCCCCCTCCCTCCCCCCATCAGGGATGTATGAACCACAGAAACTAGTGTAGCACAGTTACCATAAGCCATCAATTTAACACTGTACAACATCATCAACACACTGTAACACAGTCACCATAACCCATCAATATAACACTGTAAAACATCATCAACACACTGTAACACAGTCACCATAAGCCATCAACATAACACTGTAAAGACATCATCATTACAGTGTAACACAGTCACCATAATCCATCAATATAACACGGTACAACATCATCAACACACTGTAACACAGTCACCAAAAGCCATCAATATAGCACTGTAAAACATCATCAACACACTGTAACACAGTCACCATAAGCCATCAATATAACACTGTACAACATCATCAACACAGTGTAACACAGTCACCATAACCCATCAATATAACACTGTACAACATCATCAACACACTGTAACACAGTCACCATAAGCCATCAATATAACACTGTAAAGACATCATTACAGTGTGACACAGTCACCATAAGCCATAAATATAACACTGTAAAACATCATAAACACAATGTAACACAGTTACCATGAACCATCAATATAATACTGTAAAACGTCATCATCATTACTGTTTGACACAGTCACCATAAGCCATAAATATAACACTGTAAAACGTCATCAATGCAGCGTAACACAGTCACCACAAGCCATCAATATAACACTGTAAAACGTCATCAACACAGTGTAATACAGTCACCATAAGCCATCAATATAACACTGTAAAACGTCATCAACACAGTGTAATACAGTCACCATAAGCCATCAATAAAACACTGTAAAACGTCATCAACACAGTGTAATACAGTCACCATAAGCCATCAATATAACACTGTAAAACGTCATCATTATAGTGTAACACAGTCACCATAAGCCATCAATATAACACTGTAAAACGTCACCATTACAGTGTAACACAGTTACAATAAGTATAATACTGTACAACATCATTAACACAGTGTACCACAGTCACCATAAGCCATCATTATAACAATGTAAATGATCATCATCATCATCATCATCATCATCATCATCATCATCATCATCATCATCATCAACAACAACAACAGTATCACAGTGTAACACAGTCACCATAAGCCATCAATATAACACCGTAAAACATCATCATCATCATCATCATCATCATCATCATCATCATCATCATCATCATCATCACAGTGTAACACAGTCACCATAAGCAATCGACACAACACTGTAAAACACCACCACCATCATCATCATCATCATCATCATCATCATCATCATCATCATCATCATCACCATCACCATCACCATAATCATTATCGTCATCATCACAATGTAATGCAGTCACCATAATCAATCAATACAACACTATTAAACATCATCAGTCATCAAAGAGGTGTACAACAAGGCCACCAGTGCAGTGTACTGCAACAGCAACATTGGAGAGTGGTTTCAGACAACAGTTGGAGTAAGGCGGGGCTGTCTACTCTTACCCACTCTTTTCAACATCTTCTTTGAGAGTATCATGGCTGATATGCTGGAACACCATAAAGGATCAGTCAGTATTGGTGGCAGAACAATCACAAACCTCTGCTTCACAGGATCAGAACAGGAGCTTGCCAGCCTAAGAGAACACCTGAACAAAGCCTCAAAAACATACAGCATGGAAATCAGTGCGGAGAAGACCAAAGTGATGACCAATAATAATAATAATAATAATAATAATAATAATAATAATAATAATAATAATAATAATAATAATACATGGAATTTATATAGCGCTATATCTTGTAAAAACAAATCAAAGCACTTGCACTCGACCCTCACAACAAACAACCAATGACAATAAATAACTCTAGCAAAATCGAAAGCACACACACGCACACCAATAACAGCAAGGGCATCAGCACTGATATCAGGGTCAATGACCAGAAGCTGGAAATGGTTAAAAGCTTAAAGTACTTAGGAGCCATTGTATCAGACAAGGGGTCCAAGCCAGAGGTA
>CM060347.1:36078229-36120729 GCA_030674155.1 Stramonita haemastoma | reverse complement strand
AAAGGGTGAGGCTGGGAATCGAACCCAGAACCTCACGGTTTACTGGTGGGCAGAAGTAACATTACTGTGTGCGATATGAATGGGATGTTTTCTTGTGGATCAGCTGATGAATACTGACACCTTGCTGAGATTTATTCTGTTTTATTCTATTTCATGCAGCTGGCTCCTACCCAGAATGAGTTTGCTGCGGGCTGAAAGGGAAGACAGGGACCACACAGTCAAGCTTCATCCACTTCACGGATGCCATTTTTGAGAGTGTTGCTGGAACTACTTAACCAATACTGCAGGTGTCTTTCTTTTTTTTTTCTTTTGGGGAGTGGGTAGGGGAGGTCCTCAGCTTGAGCTCCAAATTCACCTGTGGTGAGAGTTTTTGGATGTGACCGGTTTTTCCCACCTTGAAGGTTGCCACATTCAGACTTCGGATGCATGCTGGGTATGTTCGTTTTTCCGTAACCCACTGAGCACTGACATGAATTCCTGGATCTTTAGCGTGCATAATACTTATTATTGTGATCTTCTACATAAATTATGTATATATACTAATTGAATTAAGGCATTGGCAGGTTTGGACTTGAAGTTAACCTGGGAGATTGTAAAAAAAATCTCCACCCTTAATTGGCCAGACGCCCCCGAGATTCGAACCCAGGACTTCATGGACCCAGGTTAACTTCAATTTCGCAGCGTTTAATCCAGGGGAAACTACTGGAAAACTTAGATGTAGTTTTCTTGTAAAAGTTGTTACCTCCTTTTAACTGAAAATTGTCTGAAATGTTTTCTTGTCGGCTTGTGTGTGTGTGTGTGTGTGTGTGTGTGTGTGTGTGTGTGTGTGTGTGTGTGTGTGTGTGTGTGTGTGTGTGTGTGTGTGTGTGTGTGTGTGTGTGTGTATGTGCGTGTGTGTATGTGTGTGTGTTGTGTGTGTGTGTGTGTGTGTGTGTGTGTTGTGTGTGTGTGTGTGTGTGTGTGAATCAGAATCAGAATCAGAATCAGAAAACTTTATTGCCATTAAGTCAGAACGAGACTTATTTGACACCAAACGTAAACGTATTTAACATTCTTAAAAGATGTAGATTCTTATATATGTAATGTATCTATGTTCTTGCTCTTCTGGAAAAAGAATCATGCACATATTTGATCATATCTAGCAGACAGTCCTCGTTGTTGAAAACCTTACTCAGATTCTTGTAGTTATTAATATTATTCATTTCCTTAATATTGAGATTAGATAGACATTTTTTTCTTAAATCATCATATAATGTACAAACATCAAGTAAGTGATACTCGTCTTCTATTTTGTTACACCATTTGCATTTTCTTTCTTCTTTTGGTATATTCATATATCTCCCTTGCTCTATCATTAAATCATGGGAGCTGGTGCGAAATCTGCTGAATAGGCGCCTATAATTTTCATTCCTGCATATCAAAAGATACGGCTCCAATCTGTAAACATGTGAAACAGAGTTGTAAAAATTCAGCTTAGAAAATAACTTTTTTTGTTGATTCCAAAACAGTCTGTATAATTCTTCAAGTTTTGTTTTTATAGCATAGCATAATCTTTTCATATTTAATGTACTATGGTTATTCCACACATGCTTGAATCCAATCTTATGAATTATTGTTTTGATTATATAAATCCAGTGATCTTTTTCAATGTTTTGGTGCATTTCATTATATAACAATTTCAAATAGCTATTTTCTTTTGAATCTATTATGTGAATCCAAAAATTGATTAAATGACTAATAACTTTTAAAGTTAATGGGTATCTGCCTAAGTCTCCGAAAACTGGCAAGACCATTGTTTTTTTGTGAACTCCTAATATCTGTCTGCAAAATTTTGCGTGGGTGCTTTCAAAAGGAAACTGACTGGTTAAGCACATTTTAAATAAATCATCTATGTTGAAGTTATCTTTTACATTACAACCATAAGGAAACCATATTTCACTTCCATACGTTAAAATAGGCATTATTAGGGCATCAAACAACTGCATAACAATATTTATTTTTAGTACACCTCCTTGTAGAGCTCTTTTCAGCGAATAAATAGCTTTGTTACTTTGTTTGACTAAGTGTTCCTGGGCCACATCAAACTTTCCTGACTGATGAAAAACTATACCTAGATATTTATACCTATCTGTAGTTTCAATTAGGTTTTGTCCACATTTAAAATGAATAGGAATTTTAGGTACAGATTTTGTGAAGATTATAACTTTGGTTTTTTCTTTGTTTACTTGGAGTCCCCATTTTAGACAATACTCATGTAATTTATCCAGTTTTGATTGGAGACCTGATTTTGTATTTGATAACAATATAAGATCATCTGCATACATTAAACCTGAGACTACATCATTTTTCGTTATATATGGAGAATCAATCATTCCTATATGTTGAAAGATATCATTAATATAGATATTAAAGAGTGTGGGACTTAGTGTATTGCCTTGATGGACCCCAACTTTTACTTCTATTTCTTCAGATAACGTATCTTTTACTTTTGCATATATTGTGGCATCTGTATACATATCTTCAATCAGATTGAGACATTTACCAGTTATTCCAATTGCATGCAGTTTCACCATTAAAGCTTGATGCCAAATGCTATCGAAAGCCTTCTGAAAATCCACAAAACAAGAATACAACCTTTTATCTTTTGTTTTGCATATGTTATCAACTAGTTTACTTAAAATGAAAATATTGTCTGAAGTTCTACATTTCTTTCGAAATCCAGCTTGTTCTTTGGCAAGTTTGTTATTTTCTTCTAGATAGTTGCATATTCTATTGTTCAGTATCTGGCAAAATAATTTACCGAAAGTGTTTGTCAATGTGATTCCTCTGTAGTTTTCAGGCTTTAGGGGGCATCCACCTTTGTGAATAGGAATATTGATGCCTACTTTCCATTCATGTGGATACAACCCTGTATCAAGAACAACATTAAAAAGTAACTCCAGTATACCTAGTATATCTGGGGTGATGGATTTGATCATTTCATTTAATATACCATCCTTGCCTGGAGGTTTTTTGTTTTTTAAAGTTTTTATTCCTTCCGTGATTTCTTTTCTAGTAAAGGGCCTGTCTAAGTACGGGTTTTCGCGTCTTGTTAGTAGTTCGTACATGTTTTGCACTTGTTCTTTTCTCTTTTGATTGACAGAAGGTTCTTTTCCTATCAGCTTTTTTAAATGTTCCATCCATTTTGTGTTATTGAGGAAATTTGTTTCTCTTGTATTTTTTTCTTCACTTATCCTTAATTGTTGCAGAGTTTTCCATAATACACTAGAATCCTTATCTATTGCGTTATGCAGGTTCGAAACAAGACTGCTTTTGAACGATCTCTTTTTCTCTATTAAAAGTCTATTGTATTCTTTTCTCTTTGAAAAATACTTTTGTCTAAGAGCAACTTTGAATGAATACCGATTGATGGCGTTAAGTAAAGATTTTATTTCTTTTTTCGTTTCTGCACAATGTCCATCAAACCACTTTTTACTGTTTTTCTTTTTTATTAAAATGTTTCGTTTTTTAAGTTTCAAACTTAATCTTGCTGCATCAGTGAAAATTACCGACAAATTTTCAGCACACTCTTTTAATGACTTTTGCACATTTTCTGAATCAATATCTTCTTTATTTTGGTTATAAAATTATGTGTTTAATGTTATACACATTTTGCGTTTTATATCTTTTATACGTGACTGTACGGTCGACAGTTTAAAAGAGGTTTGAAATCTCTGTTTTGAATTTTCATCCCAGTAAAAACTGGGTGGTAAAGCAATCTTTGTAATTTTCTTATTATCTTTAGTATTACTGTGTCTATTATTTCTCAGATCATTCCTTTTTAACACTCTATAGTTATCTATTCTTGATATTGAAATGTCTAAATGGACTGGGCAGTGATCAGAGTACTCTGTTAATTGATCGACTTTCATATGGCGCACTTCCTTTTGGGTAGATTTAGAACAAGCAAAATAATCGACAACACTACAACCTTGTGGCTGAAAACATGTGAAATGTCCTTGCAGATCTCCCAGTGTGCGACCATTTAATATCATCATTTCATAATCAACACATATATTTATAAGTCTTTTACCATTTCTTTGAAATATTTTATCCATAGAGCACCGTTCATAACAGTTATCATAACTGTAATTGAATGGTAACTCATAATAGTTTTGTGGATAGTCCATTTGAATGAAGTCTTCTAAACAACCTGTTCTTGCATTGAAATCACCGCAGAGAATGATAGTATTTTGTTTAGATAGATATGCAACGTCTTGTTCTAGTTTATTCCATATGTTCATTGTGTGACGTTTTCCAAAGGAAGAATATTCAGGTGGGATATACACTCCACCTATACATGTATCACTGTCATAAGGACCATTTAAGATTTGTACCCATGCTATATCAGCATTATTTTGAGGCAAAAATTTTACAAATTGACGATACTTTTCCTTTACAAAAATGGAAACACCACCAGAAGCACCTGATGCTTTACTGTTTAGTGGTCTGCAGTAATGTACAGATATATACCCAGGGAGCATTATGCTATCTGTGTCTTTTTTTTCTAAGTGCGTTTCTTGTAAGAAGATTAAATCATAGCGCATTAACATATTTTCTACTTCTACATCCTTAAGTTTATTTGTGTTAATTCCATCAATTTTCCCATGAATACTTCTGATATTCCACGATAAAATTTTCATATTTAAAGTAGATATCGTAATGTTAGTATTTCTTTTTCTTTCTTTCTTTTTTTGAGGGAGAGATGAACTAGAATGCAACTGATACCTATACAATTCTACCTCTTTTAATCTAATTTTTGTTTACATATCAAAACATTTTTCATTAACAATTAACATTTTTAAAAGAGGAAATATGACAAGCAAGCAAGCATTAAGAAAAACAACCAATATGCATGCTGTATTACTCTATCGGCAAGAGAAAGCAATATGGAGCACAATACAGTTATCATTCATTCAGACATATTCTTGCTAGAAGCCATCTGCATATTAATACAAAACGGTCTTCATTCCATTCAATAATAAACACAACTTCCAAGGTATTTTCAAATCTAAAAATCCATACAGTGAATAGATCCAAGTCATTGGGGGGGGGAGGAGGGGTGAACCACTTGAAAATGACGCCACTGACAAGTTATGTCATTATAATTACATAAAAATATTAATGACATCATCAGTTACGTAGAATATTTTAGCCAACTGCTGGAAGAAGGTAGTATGTCTGTTACAGCGATCCTTTTTTTTTTTTTTTTTTTTTTTTTTTTCACCCTACTGCATTCCCTTGTAAGGAATTATTTATTAAATATTTTATTCCACATTTACATGCGGACTGGTGTGGTGTGTGTGTGTGTGTGTGTGTGTGTGTGTGTGTGTGTGTGTGTGTGTGTGTGTGTGTGTGTGTGTGTGTGTGTTACATTGTTTGCGTGCACATGCTTGGGCATGTGTGTGCATGAGTGTTACAGTAGGGATGGTAGAGCTAATGATGTAGGTGACGGATGAAGGTGGTGGTGGTGACAGTGGGGGGGGGGGGAGGGGGTATGTGTGTGTGTGTGTGTGTGTGCGTGTGTGTGTGTGTTTGCGTGAGTGTGTGTGTGTGTGTGTGTGTGTGTGTGTGCGTGCGTGCGTGTGTGTGTGTGTGTGTGTGTGTGTGTGTGTGTGTGTGTGTGTGTGTGTGTGTGTGTGTGTGTTGGATATGTTTTTTGGAGTAAAGGAATGATGGTGGAAGTGTCAGTGATGCAGACGATTGTTCAGTCTGCTGTTTCTGTACTGTCTGTACTGTCTTGGTGGCTCTTCTCGCTGCCTTTGGTTCAGTGCCCAATTCTGGTCAGCGTCTGTACTCCAGTACTGCCTGGGAACGTACTGGTCACCTCTCCACTGCCAGCGTTGTCGGTGTCCGTGGCGATGGCCGTATCTCCAGTCCGCCCAGTCTGGCCTGTGGGACACTGGCCTCTGCCAGTATCTAGACCTAGAGTCTTTCTCATAGAGGCCATCGTCCCACTCCTCTCCAGGTTGTCGGTCTCCAAGGGGCTGACTAGATCTCCAGTCGTGTCTCCATCTTCCTGAGGCCCAAAGTCTCCAGTCGTGTCTCTTTCCGTTGGTAGCGATAGGTGGGCCATGGTTTCTTGTTTGTTCATTTTCTTCCGTGTTCTTTCTTCTGTTGCTGTTGATGTTGTCATAATAGTTTTTTTCTATTCTATCTCTCCAAGGTTGTTCCTGTCCCCGGTTTCTATCATTCCAACTTTTTCTTGTTCGTTGATGTTGATTTTGTTTATTGCTCCAAAGAGTTTTGCCGAAGTATTTTGACTCAAAAGCCCAAGGTTTTGAAGTATTGACATGAGTATTGAACATCTCTTGGGATTTTGAAGTTGATCTGTTATTTGAAATTAGTTGAGAGCAGAAATCTGGTTTGAGTTTTGCAGTGTTTCTGTCATATTCAATATACTCGTCACCTTCTTGATAATTCTCTCTTTTAGATTGGTCAGTAATATGTCCATGACATCTGTTTGAAGTCTCGTTTTCTCTTGAGGTAAATGGAAAATAATTTCCAGCTGCAGAGTCCAGCTGCCTTCGCTTTGGTAAGTTAGCAAACTTTGGTCTTGGCTTTCTTTTCCGTGCTTGTTGCCAAAGCAGGCTTTCTAAACAGCGGCCAATTGTACTCGCAAGGATACTGCTACCTCGAACAGAAGGATGAAATTTGTCCCTGTATAATCTTTTGTAGCTTGGTTGGATATTGTGCTCTACAAAATTGACATTGTCTTCCTGGCCAAGTTCACTGTAGACCATGGCGTTGAAGAGTTTTCTTTTTCTCTCAAGCTGTTGATCTCCACATGGAATTGTCTGGCTGATGATTATTTTGGACTGTGGGAATTTTGTTTTCATTTTGATTATCATTTTTTTCATTTCTTCTGCGGACTCATGGGCGTTTTGCTGTTTCAAGTTGTTAAGTCCACAGTGAATTAAAATAGCATCTGGGGTAGCCTTGGTTTTGTTCATTTCTTCTTCACAGTCTGCCAGGGTGTATGCTTTTCTTTTTCTGGCTGACAGCCCGTAGGAAGCTCCAAGTCTTCTGGGGTCAAGACCATCCATTATAGAGTCATGCATAATGAGTACATATGGCAGACTGTCCTTGTCTGATATAACATCTTCGATCAAATCTTCACAATCGGAATGGGACATCTCGCTCCTGTTTTCATTTCCCACGTCAGTTTGTGGTTCTCTGTTTTCTGCAGTTGTCCCCTCTGGTGTCACAGATCCCATCCCACAGTCTGATGCCGATGTTCTGGTCGAGGTGGGTGAGGATTGGTCTGCACTATCATCTCGATCAGGCAAAAGACTTTGGTCACTAAGGTTCATTTTGTCCTTAGTTGAGGTCGATGGTATTTGTGGTTCTGCTGAATTATCTTCAGATCTGGTTTTGTTTGTAGACGACTTTCTTTGTTTTTTCAAGGTCTTCTTTTGTGTCTTTTTTCGGGGTGTAGAGTTTCTTTGTGGTAACTGATGTGTCTGATTTGTCGAAGCTGAATAATTTAGAAGACTTACTTCTATTTGATCTTTCAACTCTGTATTGGCTGAATACATTTGCTCTGCCAAGAAGTTGACAGATTTTTCTAAATTACAGATCACTTTCTTCATATCTTGAATCTGGGATTCTATTCCCTCTTGTTTTTTGGAATTCTTGTCCAGTGTCAATCTTCTTTCAGGGGACGTCATGGTGGATTTGACGTCATTCATCAGCCCTGCTTCCAGTTCGATTTGTTCGCAGAGGCTTTCGGTGGTGTAAAATGCCTCTGCGCACACCCTGCATGTGTATTTGCCTGATGTTTTTGCAAATACACAAAGTTGGTAAGTTGGCAAGGACGTGCAGGGCCAGTGAATTTTTTTCTGGCATTCACAGCATTTCAGAGAATGGCCCTTCATTTCAATACCACAGTGACATGCATCGATGGATGTACTCACCAGCATTTCGTCATTTGTAAGTGTTTTTTTCATTTTCCTTTTCTACACCACTGATTTCACCCTCTGTGTGTGTGTGTGTGTGTGTGTGTGTGTGTGTGTGTGTGTGTGTGTGTGTGTGTGTGTGTGTGTGTGTGTGTGCGCGCGCGCGCGGTGCTTACTTGCATGCCTGTGTTCGTGCGTGCGTGCATGCGTGCCTACATGCGTGCGTGCATCTTTGTGTGTGTGTGTGTGTGTGTGTGTGTGTGTGTGTGTGTGTGTGTGTGTGTTGTGACCTACCCCATAGTAGCCTAAAGTGACCTGTGTTCTGTGACATGTTTTAGTTGTTCCTTTACTTGATGTGTAGACAAACATTTGGTTTCAAAGTGCTTCGGTGGATCGGTGGTCTAGAGGTAACGCTTCTTCTTCTTCTTCTTCTTTCTCATGACCGGAATGGTCGTGGAGGAGACATGAGAGACGATTGTGCAGCCAGCCGTTGCCATCCAGCCCTGTCCTCCGCCTTCCGAATGAGTGTTGGACTGTCCAGGTGGGTCCACTCCTTGATGTTATCCATCCAGCTTTTGGTTTGTCTGCCTCGGCGTCTGCCACCTTCTAGCGTTCCTTGTAGGACTGTCTGGGGGAGGGTGTTGTGGCGTGTGACATGGCCGAACCATGCCAGCTTCCTTTTCTTGACAGTGGCTAGTAGGGGTTCCTGAGGGCCGGCCATCAGTGCGACTTGACTTCACACAAAGGTGTTTGTTTTCCTATCCTTCCAGGAAATTCCAAGCAGTCGCCTGAAGCCTTTTGTCTCGAACGTCTGGATCCGCTTGGTGGTTTCAGCGGTCATTGTCCAACTTTTGCAGCCGTAGAGCAAGATGGAGATGACCAAGGATCTGAACAATTTGACTTTTGTTTTGAAGCTGATGTTGTCGCTTCTCCATATCGTGTTCAGTTTTGTCATAGCTGATGTTGCCATGGCTAGCCTGGTCTTGATCTCTGTGGTGGAGCGTCCATCTTTCGTGAGGGTAGCGCCAAGATATTTGAAAGCGTCTACTTCCAGCTGCTGGCCATTCATATAGATCTGTGCTGTGGTGCCGTTTGCACTGTTGACCAATACTTTACTCTTTTCTGTGCTGACTTCCATCCCATATGCGCCTGCTCTGTCTACCAGTCTGTTGGTGAGGTCTTGGAGTTCCTTGTTGCTGCCTCCCATGAGATCAATATCGTTAGCGAAGCGCAGATTAACGCACCTGCCTAGAAAGCGGAAAGTACGGGTTCGAAGTGTGCGGTGGTTTGATCCCCGTTTGGTCCTGAAACTTTCCCCATCCACTGGATCATGATTGATGGTCTGGGTGCTAGCCTTCCAGATGAGACAATGAACCGAGGTTCTGTGTGCTACACATATTTAGCGCACATATATAATAAAAATTGACATCAAGGGAGTTGTTCCTGGCAAAATTCTTTAGAAAAAATTCACTCCATTAGGGAAACAAATGCAGTTGCAGACAGGAAAAGAGAAAAATAAATAATGTGTGGCGCTGTTCTTGTGGCAACGTGCTCTCCCTAGGGAGAGCAGCCCGAAATCCACGCAGATAAATCTGCCGTGACTTTAAAGTAATGTCTAAAACAAAAACTATGGAACGTGACTTTGCTGGGAAATCAACTCATTTTACCCAGTGGATTAGGCAATGGGTATATCTTGCCTTGTATGGCAAGCATACCTATGTTTTCTTTTTTCAGTGTTTTTTATATCTAAAGAGGAACTGTCCAGAAATATCAAAATCACGCTAAAAAGATCATTGAAATAGACATATTAAGTGTTTTAATCATAGCTAAATTGCATGTTAACAACAGTTATTTTGTGTAGGTGTATTTGGTTTTTAAACTAAGGTGAAAACAGTTGTCAGAGCAGAATTAATCATCATTTACCTAGCAACTCCATTCAGTTCTGAACAAGCATTTTCTCCTGTGGGAATACCGGGGCCCTATCAATATAAATAGAATCTCCATCTTCTGGAAATTCTGTGCTAGAGATTTCTCCTTTTCCATCCCTCCCTTTCTTTCTGTCTTTCTCCTCACCTCTCTCTCCTCTTCCTCTCATGCCTACTTTCTGCCTACCCAGCCCATTCTCCTGCCTTTCTTCCTGCAAACAGAGGGTTTTCCTGGTTCATAGGAAAGTGGAAGTTATTATGCTAAGAGCTTGTCATGGCTGAAGACAATATCAACATAATATTTCACAACACAACAACATTTTAATGTAGGCCTCCACACTTTGCTGACATCAATAACTGACAAAGCTTTTGGCCTGGGCCAAGTAGAATCTAGAGGAGGGCATTGGTGTGTATGTACCCCACAGTCAGACTGAGTGAATGAGTGAGCGGTGGATTGGTTGGTCGATTGATTGATATAGTGATTAGTTGATTGATTGATTAATTGTGTGATTGATATAAAGATCTACTGATTGGTTGATTAGTTTATCAATTGATTGGTAAGCAATTTTTCAAGGTGTCAAATAAGTATTAACATATTTTTCCCCAGCCCTTACAGGGAGAGAGACAGAATTGAATTGAATTGAATAAATTTTATTTAAAGAGGGTAATGGCAAAAGCAAACATGTTTTTTTTTTTTTTTACAACCAGCCCTCTGGGCATAAAAGAACACAAATAACCAACAATCAAGAAAACCAACCTCTCAACCAAACAACGAACAATTTCTTTTTTGAAGAATACGGGGGGAAAATCAAAACAAAGAATATATTAGGAATACAAATTTAAATACCAGACAGGAGAGTATAGCGAAGGAGAGGGAAGGAGAGGGAGGGAGAGGGAGAGAGAGAGAGAGAGAGAGAGAGAGAGAGAGAGAGAGAGAGAGAGAGAGAGAGA
Organism: Stramonita haemastoma; assembly: GCA_030674155.1. Lineage (NCBI taxonomy): Eukaryota > Metazoa > Mollusca > Gastropoda > Neogastropoda > Muricidae > Stramonita > Stramonita haemastoma. The sequence continues at coordinate 36,109,916 of CM060347.1, read as the reverse complement.
GAGAGAGAGAGAGAGAGAGAGAGAGAGAGAGAAAGAGAGAGAGAGAGAGAGAGAGAGAGCATAATTTTGCAAATATTAACATTTCCATATTAAAAAAAAAATATTAAAAAAAGCATCCGACCATCTAGTCATGTAAATAATCATATTAATAGCAACAAGAACAATGATGATGATGATAATTATGATAACACAAACTACGATGAGGGTGACAAAAAGACGCTAATGAGGATGATGGTGTTGAGGATGAGGACGATGATGGTGATGATGATGATAATGATGGTGATGATATGAACAACGACTACGACAAACGGTAAGATACATGCTGTGTGACAATAATGGTGTTGATAATAGATCAGTTCAATACGTGTTCGTGTTCAATACATGTTTGGAGAAAGGAATGTTAAATCAGAGAGACTCATTAAGTAATTAAATATGTTGGTTTTAAATCTCAAAAAATTATATTCACATTTTAGGAGCTCTGGAATATTATTCCATAGCCATCCTCCAGAGTACATAAGGCTAGACTTATAAAGATTAATTGTTGTGAAAGGAACATTTATTTTGTGCGAATGTCGATAACTATTATAAGTAAACATATTCCTAAGAGAATGTGGAGTCTTACCATGGAGTATTTTATACATGAGAATGCCTTTATTGTAAATTAACTTGGTTGGGAGGGGAAGTATATTTGCTTGTTTATAGTCAAAGTCTGTTAGAGTAGATGCCTTGTTAATGACAATTTTAATGGCTCTTTTGTGAACGCTAAGCAAATGTTTAAGTACAATTTTACTCGCTAGATCCCAGAGTGTAGATGCATAATCAATGTGAGATTGTATATATGCATAAAAGAATAGTTTTCTAGCATGTAAATTTAAAAAATTCTTTATTTTTCTAAACTGATACAGTTTTGATGCTATATTTCTAGACATTTTTTCTAAGTGTTTCGACCATGTAAGGTAATTATCTATTGTTACACCTAAAACTTTATGATTCGTCACTTCGTCGACTTTCACATTAGAAATATATAGAGAGGGTAAAGACTTGGTGAGGTTTAGACGCTTTTGTCTATTGGTAATCAACATAAATTTAGTTTTATTGGGATGTAGAGACATGTGGTTTAAGTGTGTCCACTGAATAAGGTTATTGATACTTTTTTGCATTGTATGATAAACCTCACGCGCATCAGAGTTCGTTGTTTAAAGGGTGGTGTCATCAGCAAACATGTCGCATTGAGTACCTATGGATAAAGGAAGATCATTAATGTAAAGTAGAAAAAGTAGGGGACCCAAATCTGAACCTTGAGGCACACCATAAGTGTTTGGGAGAAAATCAGAGATAGATTCATTTAAAGATACTTTCTGTTGTCTTTCAGAAAGGAAAGAGGAGATCAACTCAAGAGTACTACGGGATAATTTGTAAAGTGAGAGAGAGAGAGAGAGAGAGAGAGAGAGAGAGAGAGAGAGAGAGAGAGAGAGAGAGAGAGGAGATTTGATTTGATTTGATTTGATTGATTTATTCTTTTATATCGAGGAAAATGGAATAAGCACTTTTGTGCTTTTCACGTCCAGTCCCCGTGTGTATGCAGTTTTGTAAATGTCATCTGTTCCCACCGGCACACGATGGCCTACTCTTACGAAAAGCGGAACACGATTTAACATGTGTGCAAGATGTTCTGCGTGCGTTCGCACACGGGGCCACGGTTTAAAGTATCATCCGAAGGACTTGTGGGAGAGTGGAGTCAGCACTGATGTTAACTCAAGGAGAAAAATTTCCTCGACCGGAGATCGCAATGTTCTGACCACTAGGCTATCCGTCCCACCACCCACCCAGAGAGAGAGAGAGAGAGAGAGAGAGAGAGGAGAGAGAGAGAGAGAGAGAGAGAGAGAGAGAGAGAGAGAGAGAGAGAGAGAGAGAGAGAGAGAGAGAGAGAGAGAGAGAGAGGAGGGAGGGAGGGAGAGAGAGAGGGAGGGAGGGAGGGAGGGAGGGAGGGAGGGAGGGAGGGAGGGAGGGAGGGAGGGAGGGAGGAGGGAGGGAGGGAGGGAGGGAGGGAGGGACAGACAGACAGACAGACAGACAGACAGACAGACAGACAGACAGACAGACAGACAGACAGACAGAGACAGACAGAGAGAGAGACAGAGAAACTCGAAACTCGAAACTCGAAACTCAAATATTTTAATGACGGTAATTGGATAAGCCATTGGCTTCTTTACACCAGGCCCTCAGAAAAAAAACCCACAAAGCAGCCAAAATGAGAAGAAAAGAAATAAACAAGTCAAACAAACGTATTTAAATCAGTAAGTAAGTAAACAAATCAAGGACATCATAACAAAATCAAATCACGTAGTTATTTTACATAACCACTCAAGGTATCCAATCAATTTTAAACACTTTGCATCCACACACACACACACACACACACACACACACACACACACACACACACACACACACACACACACACACACACACACACACACACACACACACATTGATATGAATGCCCATAAAAAAAATCAACAATCCAACTCGACATTCAAATCACAAATCTAATCCTTTCTTAATTAATAAGAGGAAATTAAAAAAACAAACAAAAAAACCCCCAACAACAACAACTGACACGTAGCAGCAATAATTCAAAAGTCAAAGTAAGCGTGCGCGCGTGCGCACACACACTCACACACACACACACACACACACACACACACCACACACACACACACACACACACACACACACACACACACACACACACACACACGCATACTTATACACACACACACACACACACACACACACACACACACACACACACACACACACACACACACACACACCGGAGTGTCCTTAGGCATGCACTCACATGCCCATTTAAACACTGAAAATAAATACCTAATCAAAATAACAAATATATACAAGTTCAATGACAAAAGAAAAAATCAAAGGAAGCAAACCAGCCCGAACATGCGCTCACGTGCACACTCAACACACAACACACAACACACACACACACACACACACACACACACACACACACACACACACACACACACACACACACACACACACACACACACACACACACCAAGTTTGACAAGCATGCTCACAGAATGTCTATTACAAGAAATTGAACAGATGTGTGCGGTACGCTTTTTTGAAAGATGATATGCTACTTTTTTCTTTGATAAGGACTGGGATTTCATTCCATAGTTTGCTACCAGAAAAAACAAGAGATGACATAAAAAGATCGGTTCTTGGACGAGGAGTAACAACGCTACTTTTATTACGGACAGTTTTAATAGGGAACCTGTGACAAAGGTAATGTGGAGCTAGTTTATTCATAATTTTATACATGAATACGCCTTTGTTAAAGAGACAGTGAAGACTAAATGGGAGAATGTTCAACTCTTTATAACAATTTGTATCTAAGGAAGTAGTTCTAAGGAGAATTGATTTGAGAGAACGTTTAAATACTCTCTCAAGGCATCGTAAACAGTTTTTACTTGCTAAATCTCAACATGTAGATGCATAGTCAATATCTGGTTTTATGTAAGAACAGAAGAATAATTTACGAGTATGCTGATCAAGGAAATGTTTTATTCTGTTTAGTTGGAACAGCTTCTTAGATATTTTTTTGGAAATACTAAAAACATGATCTGACCATGACATGTTATTATCAATGTGGAGACCAAGCAGTTTATGTGAACTGACCTCTTCTAGTACTTTATCGTATATTTTTATGTTGTTTATGTTAGTTTGAAAGTTTTGACGCTTTTGTCTTGTTGCAACCACCATACATTTTGATTTCTGTGGATGTAGAGCCATATGATTATACTCTGTCCATGCTGCTAGATTGTTTAAGTCATTTTGCAAAATTGAACTTATAGAGTTTAAATCATGACCAGCTGTATGAATGGTAGTATCATCAGCAAAGAGCTCACAAGAGGAAGAAACATGGAGAGGAAGATCGTTGATATATATTGAGAAGAGGACAGGCCCTAGCACAGAACCTTGAGGAATACCATACTTCACATGCAAAAGGAATGACATAATTGAACCTTGGTAAACAGCTTGTCTTCTTTTATCAAGAAAAGAGGAAATCAGTGTAAGTGCGTCTGCACTTAAACTATACACAGCCAACTTTTTTACAAGGAGATTGTGATCAATACAGTCAAATGCTTTGGCAAAGTCTACAAAAATTGCACCAGTTAAGAGATTATTGTTAATATTTAAATGCCATTGCTCTATGAGATTGCTGAGTGCAGTATGACATGAGTGATTTTCTCTGAAGCCACTTTGATTAGGATGCAATAAGTTATGTTCACTAAAGTATGACAGAAGATGTTGTTTAAGATGCTTTTCTAAGGGTTTAGATAAGATAGATAGAATCGAAATGGGTCGATAGTTGGAAGGGTCATTAGGATCTCCAGATTTAAAAACAGGTACAACTTTGGCATCTTTAAACATTTGAGGATAGCAACTTTTTTGAATACAGAGATTATATATTTATGTCAGATGTTCAGAGATAACTTGCGCTGAAGCTTTCAAAATTTTGCTATCTTAATCATCTAAGCCACGGGAGTTTGTTTCCTTTAACGAACATAACTCCTTATGCACCATGCACACTAATATATTTGAAATTTAGCTTAGATTTTATTGACTTGGAGTTACAAAATTCCTGTAAAAGAAGTAGATCATTGTATTCGGAGTTGTCAACATTAACAATTTTTTCTGCAATAGTACAGAAGTGTTTATTCATATATTCTGCAGATATACCCGTACCTGATAAAGTACACGATGAGGATGGTTTACCAGATAACTGATTAATTGCCTTCCAGATAGACTTTGGGTCTCTCTTAGATGCAATTAACTCACTGAAATATTTCTTTTTAGCAATTCGCTTCATGAATGTCACTTTATTACGCTGCTCCTTAAATTTTTCATCTTTTCCAGTTGACTTTAGTAGTTTATCCCGAAGGGCTATGGCTTTAGTAATTTCGTCTGTTAACCATGGTGGTTTTTCTCTTGCTTTAACTCGTTTGGTTCTAATAGGGGCATGGCTATTAACCTGATGAAAAGATACTATACCAAACTGCAAGGGCTTTGTCGGGGTCAGTAAACTGATAAACATCAGAGAAGTTGGCTTTGCATAAGGTGGACAAAAAATCTTCTGCATTAAATGTTCTATAACTACGAAAAGAAATGCATTTATGTTGGCATCTGAGGATTTTAGCACCTTTTTTAGACCATGTTACACAAACAGGATAATGATCACTGAGACCAAAGACAGGTACAGACAGTTCAACAATGTTAGATGGATTAGTTGTGTAAATGTGGTCAATCAATGTTTCCGAACGTAGAGTTTTTCTTGTGGGAGTATTTACTAATTGTGGCAGATTATAGACCTCAAAGAGTTTTTTCCATTTATTATTAAGCTTAAGCAAATCAATATTGAAATCACCAAGTAAAATTATCTCTGTTGAATAGTTGCAAACATCATCCATCATGTGTTCAAAATTATCAAACCAACTAATGCGTTCGTTTGGGTTACGATACAAAAATCCGACTAGTATTGGTTTGGCTCCTTTCAGGTGTATTTCTAACCATACACAGAGAGAGAGAGAGAGAGAGAGAGAGAGAGAGAGAGAGAGAGAGAGAGAGAGAGAGAGAGAGAGAGAGAGAGAGAGAGAGAGAGAGAGACAAGGCAAGGCAAGGCAAGGCAAGGCAAGGCAAGGCAAGGCAAAATTCTTTTATTCGAGGATAATAGATAAGCACACATGTGCTTTTTTACATCCAGTCCCCGCCCCTTTCAGGGATAACATCAAGATAAAAAGACAGCCTCAACTAAAACAAGAACAATTATAATGATCCAATTACCAAGAGCAAATCATACCAAGTATCAAACAACAGGTAAAAAATAAGACAGAGATACAATATTAAGGTAATGTGATAAAAAAAGGCACTCATTCAGAAACGAAAATAAGAAGTAAGAATCAGTGATGATTTTGATTTGGATAATAAACAAGCAAACAAACAAACAAAGAAAAAAAAAAAAAAAAAAAAAAAAAATAATAATAATAATAAATAAATAAATAAATAAATAAATAATAATAAAAAAAAAAGCCAACCAACCAAACAAACAAAAAAGGCGCAATGATTCTAGATCAAACATGAGAATATGATGAGGTTAGATGACTGAAAACATCAATCCACCACCATCTATCATCAAAATATGTCCCATAAAACATAAGATTTTGATAAGGGTGAGAAAGAACAACAACAGGTAAGAAATAAGACAGAGATACAATATTAAGGTTATGTTATAAAAAGGCATTCATTCAGAAACAAAAATATGAAGTAAGAATCAATGAACAATTTGATTTGAGTACAACAAACAAACAAAAACCAATCAAAGCAACAACAACAACAACAACAACACAAAAAAGGCGCAAGATTAAAGAGCAAACATGGGAATACTGAAAACATCAATCCCACCATCTATTATCAAAATAAGTCCCATAAAGCACAAGTTTTTGAACAAAACAAAAAAACAAAAAAAACCAACACACACACACACACACACACACACACACACACACACACACACACACACACACACACACACACACCTCACTTAGTCTTATGATTATAGTCATAAGATCATCATAATCAGAGAGAAGTGAAGAGGGAGAGGGCAGATAGTTGGAGAGGGGGAAGTGTGGTTTGTTATTTTTGATTCATCAAGTAGATTAGAAGGTGATTTTTGAATGTTGTTAATGATTGATGCTGTTTAATTGAGTCAGAGAGGGAGTTCCATAGCGTAGGGCCTGAGTATAGTAAACTAGTTTTGAACAAGTCTATTCTTGGGATTGGGACACTTGGCTTTACGGTATTTCTGGAATGATTCATTGGGAATTTGTCTTTTAAGGATGTGGGGACATTTCCTGTCAGTATCTTAAACATCATGATGCCTTTGTTATAGTTTAGTCTTTGGTGTAGGGGAAGGATATTTAACTGAGTATAATCCCCTTCTAGCAAGGTTGTTTTCTTCAGAAGGACCAGTTTGAGACCACGTTTATACAGACTTAGTAATGGTTTCATGGTATTTGCACTGGCAGAGTCCCACAGGGTTGCAGCATAGTCTATTGAGGATTGTATATAAGCTTGAAAAAACAGTTTCCTTGAATGGAAATCGAGAAAGTGTTTAATTTTAATCAACTGGTAGACTTTTTTGGACAAGTATTTGCATAGGTGAGATATGTGGTAGAACCAGCTGAGATTTTCATCAATTGTCACTCCTAGAACTTTGTGGTGAGAGGTCTGTTCGATTGCTTCCTTTTTTATGTGAATTGGAAATAGTTTATGTGGTAAATTTTGTCGCTTTTGTATGGTAGTGATAAGCATGCATTTTGTTTTTTTGGGGATGGATAGACATGTGGTTCAGTTCAGTCCATTTGACAAGGTCGTCAGTGCTTTTTTGTAATAAGGTTGTGAGATAGTCAATGTCATTATGGCTCGTATGTATGGTTGTGTCATCTGCAAATAGTTCACATTTGGAATTGATATGTAGAGGAAGGTCATTAATGTATAATGAAAAGAGAATAGGGCCCAATATGGATCCCTGTGGTACTCCATAATGAATGGGCTTTAGTTTGGATGTTGATGTAGCTATTGAGACGCACTGGTGTCTATTTGTAAGATATGAATCGAGTAGTCCTAGGGTTTTTGTAGAAATGTTATACAGGTTTAGCTTTTTAAGGAGAAGTTTGTGGTCAATTGTGTCAAATGCTTTTTTGAAATCAACAAATAATACTCCACAAAATTTATTGTCATTGATGTTTGATAGCCAATTATCTACAAGACTGGTCAGTGCTGTATGACACGAGTGCTTTATTCTAAATCCAGACTGATTAGGATGAAGTAAGTTGTTGATTTCTGTATGACGGACTAAGTGTTTATTCATATGTTTTTCCAGTGGTTTTGAAAGGATCGGTATAATGGAGATGGGCCTATAGTTTGAAGGATCAGAAGTATCGCCAGACTTGTAGATGGGGATTACTTTAGAACATTTGAAGGCGTTGGGGAAATAGTTCTTATCAAGGCAGAGGTTATATATATATGTTAGGGTGTCTGTGATAACTGGAGCTGATAATTTTAATATACTGCTGTCTATTCCATCAAGACCACGCGTTCTTGATTGTTTGAGGTGAGTCAGATAGTTGTAGACCTCTGAGACAGTCATGAAAGGTATGTGAAGTTTTGAAGGAATATGCTTTTCTTGGCAGTATTGTTTTAATTCATTAAGATCATTGGACTCTGAGTTATCATTGCTAATTACGTTGTGAGAAACATTGATGAAGTGGTTGTTAAGCTTTTCGGCGGAGATGTCTTTGATTACATTTGATTTAGGAGTTGATTGATTGTTTGTTATTTGATTTATTGCTCGCCATACAGTCTTTGAATTTTGTTTGGAAGATAGTAGGTCTTGAAAATATTTCTTTTTTTCACGCCGTTTTTGTGAGATTATGGCGTTTCTTAATTTTTTTGACTCATCATAATATTTGTGTTCTTTTAGAAGGTCTCTAAGATAACATGCTTCCTCTAGTTCCTTTGTGAGCCAAGGCGGTTTGGGGCTGTGTTTGATCCTAATGGTTTTAAATGGAGAATGTTTGTTATAGATTTCAGTGAACGTTTTTATCCAGAACTCAATGGCTAAGTCTGGATCAGTAATATTGAAGGTTTCTGAGAGTGTGGAGTTGCATAAGTCTATGAGAAAAAGCTGTTCATTAAACTTTGCAAAGGAACGATAGGTTATAGTTTTATGGCCAGGTTTGGGAATTTTTGTTCCTTTTTTTGACCATGTGGCGCAGATTGGGTAGTGATCGCTGCAGTTGTAGACAGGGACACAAGTTTCTATGATGTTTTCTGGTTTGATACATAGATGTGGTCAATTAACGTGTTTGAATTTGATGTGACTCTTGTGGGAGATTTGACTAATTGGTGAAGATTGAGTGAATTCATAACTTGGGTCCATTGATTATGTACTTTTGTTAGGTCTATATTGAAGTCGCCCAGTAAGATTATTTCCCGAGATTCAAGTAGGACTTCATTTATCATGAGAGAGAGAGAGAGAGAGAGAGAGAGAGGAGAGAGAGAGAGAGAGAGAGAGAGAGAGAGAGAGAGAGAGAGAGAGAGAGAGAATTGATTTATTCTTTTATATCGAGGATAATGGAATAAGCACTCTTGTGCTTTTTACATCCAGTCCCCGTGTGTATGTAGTTTTGTAAATGTCATCTGTTCCCACCGGCACACGATGGCCTACTCTTACGAAAAGTGGAACAGGATTTAACGTTAGAGAGAGAGAGAGAGAGAAAGAGAGCGAGAGAGACATTGAATGATAATATTAATACTGAAAGAGAGAGAGAGTAATCGATAGATTGATCTCTTTAATGATTGATTCATTCATTGGGTGATTGAATTGCTGAATCATAATCAATAGAGAGAGAGAGAGAGAGAGAGAGAGAGAGAGAGAGAGAGAGAGAGAGAGAGAGAGAGAGAGAGAGAGAGAGAGAGAGAGAGAGGGGGTGGAGGGAGGGGCAGAGAGAGAGTGGAAGTGAAAGATTTGATTTGATTTGATTTGATTTGATTTATTCATTTATATCATAGAAAAATTGAGAGAGAGTTATAGAGAGAGACAGAGAGAAATTAACAGACAATTTTTACACTGAGACAGAGTGAATGACTGATTGATCGGCAGAATGATTGATTCATGTATTGATTAATTGAATTATTGAATAATAATCTTTACAGAGAGTGGGGGTATTGAATGACAGTATTTATCATGAGAGAGTGATTAATTGGTTAATTAAATGATTGAATGATTAAATAATAATCTCTACAGAGAGAAAGAGAGAGAAAGAAAGAGAGAAAGAGAGAGACAGAGAGAGAGACAGAGAGAGAGACAGACAGACAGAGAGAGAGACAGAGATTGATTTGCTTTATTCTTTTATATCGAGGATAATGGAATAAGCACTCTTGTGCTTTTTTACATCCAATCCCCGTGTGTATGCAATTTTGTAAATGTCATCTGTTCCCACCGGCACACGATGGCCTAATCTTACGAAAAGCGGAAAAGGATTCAACGTGTGCGCAAGATGTTATGCGTGCGTTCGCACACGGTGCCTCGGTTTAAAGTTTCACCCGAAGGATCTTTGGGAGAAGTGGAGTCAGCGCTGATGTTAACTCCAGGAGAAAAATCTCCTCGACCGGAATTAAACCCGGGTCGTCAAATTGCCAGCGCAATGTTCTGGCCACTAGGATATCCGTCCCCCAGAGAGAGACAGAGAGACACAGAGAGACACAGAGTCAGAGAGAGAAGAGAGAGAGAGAGAGAGAGAGAGAGAGAGAGAGAGAGAGAGAGAGAGAGAGAGAGAGAGGGAGGGAGAGGGAGAGGGAATGAGGGGGTTAATGAAATTGTTAATACTGAGAGAGGGATTGATTGATCTACTGAGTGATTGAATTATTACATAATAATTTACACACACGCACACGCACGCACACGCACACACACACACACACACACACACACACACACACACACACACACACACACACACACACACACACAAACACACAGACACACACACACACACACACAAACAAACAAACAAAACACACACACACACACGCACACACACACACACACACACACACACACACACACACACACACACACACACACACCACTTTCCTATCTAACATTATAATATGGCTGTCAATGCTGCCGCTGATTCGTGAAGCACGTGACCGTGTTCACCCCTAGAGGGGGTGGAGGGAACCGAGTTTCCCTGTAGCCTAAGCCCTCTCACTTCCATCCAACACTCCACAAACTGAGGGCCCCCACTGCACAAGAATCCCTGTGTGCATTGTGGCTGCTCCGCCATTTTAACCTGAGCCTACAGGTTAGTACTTGTTGATTGTACTATTGATGGTGGTGGGGTTTTTTTTCGTGGTTTTTGCTTCAGTGAAGTATAAGCAAGGTTTAAAGCTTAGGCAGCTTTGCAAAATCCCAATCCTTCAGAGGAGACTGAGAAACGCACACCCTGTGTGCAAGCTTACCCAGACCATCTTGCTCACTGGTTTTATATCAGCAGTTCTGCTTTTCGGAATAGTAGGCCAGTAGGAATGGTGGCAAAATTTAACAAAGCTGCAAGCATAGGGAGACTGGGTGTTGAAAAAAGCACGTGAGTGCTTATTCCGTTATCCTGGATATTGAAAAAATCTCAGATCCAAACATAGTCGTAGAGATGATGATGATAATGGGGAAGTGTTTCCGTATGTTCCCCCTCTTGTGATCATCATCATGTCAGGATGCAGATTTACTTGACTGTAGTCTTCTGGTCCTCAGCTAGAGCTCTGAGGTTCACCAGGGGTGAGATCTTTGCCTATGCCACTGTCTTTTGCCCACCATGAAGGTAGCCACATTCCGACTTTGAAGATGGATGACTAATCACACCAGTGTGTGTAATTTTTGTTGTATTTTTATGTCGGTATTCTTTTTCTGTTGCCTTTTTCCAAGCCTTTCCTTCTCTGTTTTGTTTTCTCTGTCTGCCTTTCTTTTATTATCCTTTTCCTTTAAAACATTCGTTTTTTATCTTGATTTATTGTGGCCTCTTTCCTTGCTTGCTTTTTACTTGTTCTTTTTATGTTTTTTTCCTTCTTGGTTTTCTTGTTTGTGCGCATTCGTATCTATCTTTCTGCCTGTGTATCTGTCTGTCTGTGTATCTGTCTGTCTACCTGTATATGTCTGTCTGTTTGTGTATCTGTCTATCTGTCTGTCTGTGTATCTGTCTGTCTGTCTGTGTATCTGTCTACCTGTATGTCTGTCTGTCTGTGTGTCTGTCTGTGTATCTGTCTACCTGTATCTGTTTGTCTGTCTGTCGTCTGTCTACTTCTATCTCATTCTCTTTCTCTCATTCTCTAATTCTCTCTCTCCTCTCTCTCTCTCTCTCTCTCTCTCTCTCTCTCTCTCTCTCTCTCTCTCTCTCTCTCTCTCTCTCTCTCTCTCTCTCTCTCTTCCTTATTCTTTCTGTTCTCCTCTCTAGTGTCATTTTCTTGCACTGTAACACAGAGCCAACGTCAACCAGCAAGCAACTACACATGTATGCAGGCCGGCAAAGCAAAATGTCGAGAAACTCTGAACAGCAAGGTGAAAGAAGCCAGCCAGTTAGCCAACCCGTTAGCCAGCTAGTGATGAAAAAACAAAGAAAAAGAAGAAAAAGAAAGAAAAAAAGAGAGAAAACCCAAGTGATGACCCTCCAAGCTGATGCCCCATGATATCAACACATGGAAACGAACTCTGCTCAACCACAGAGGGTTTCAGAACTCTTGCCAAACCGACATTTTCATTTCTGAATGGCAACGACTGAGACAGGATGATTGTGTAGACATGCATGCAGAAAATCCACACCATGCATCGTGACAGACAAGATGATTGTGTAGACATGCATGCAGAAAGTCCACACCATGCATCGTGACTGACAAGATTACTGTGTAGACATGCATGCAGAAAATCCACACCATGCATCGTGACAGACAAGATGATTGTGTAGACATGCATGCAGAAAGTCCACACCTTGCATCGTGACAGACAAGATGATTGTGTAGACATGCATGCAGAAAATCCACACCATGCATCGTTACTGCGCCACACAGCGCCACTTTCTGCCCGAAGCTACAGGTATGTTATATTTTTGTGTGTGTAGTGTGTCCATTTGTTTTGTTGTTGGTGATTACGTTCAACGTTCGAAATAAAAACATAGTATTATACAGTATAGTAAGGGGAGGGGAGGAAGAATCTGTATTGAATTATAGAAAAATGTTGCTTAGATCATGATCATGATGGTGAAGAGGATGGGGGGGGGGGGGGGGGGGGCAAGATTTCGTTGTGCTCTCACTCCTGTGACTTGATTTCTACTTTAAAAATATTTTAAGAACAAAGGAGTAAGCACTCGTGCGCTTTTTTACATAGTTTTTTTTTTTTTGTACCACTTTATGTCACAGCAGATTTCTCTGCGTGAAATTCGGGCTGCTCTCCCCGGGGAGAGCGCGTCGACACAAGTGCAGCGCCTACCCATTTTTTTTTTCCTGCATGCAATTGTATTTGTTTCCCTATCAGATTGGCTTTTTTCTACAGAATTTTGCCAGGGTCAACCCCCTTGTTGCCGTGGGTTTTTTTACGTGCGCTAAATAGTGATGTGTAACACACGGGACCTCGGTTTATCGTCTCATTCGAAAGACTAGCGCCCAGACCACCACTCAGGGTCTAATGGATGGGGACAAAGTTTTGGGTCCAAACGGGGTACGAACCACCGCACACTCCGACCCGGACTTTTTGCTTTCTAGGCAAGGCGCGTTACCACCTAGACCACCGATCCACGTTTCCATGTGCATGCAGCCCTGTCAATTTTATCAGGCACATGTTTACAAAAGACGTCCATTCACACACAGCCTGGTCAGCTGTGTGGCTGAAATAGAGCACTCTCTCCAGCATTGTTCCTGTGAAAGGAACTTGGGTAGCCCCGAACCAAATTTAGAACTTGGGGTTATTCTCATGATTTTCTGCTGCCACAATATTTTAACAATAACTTGATAAAACTGATTGGCAAATGCTGCAGTCTTTTATATGAAGCAGTTTTCTGTACATGAGATATGGCCAAGGTGCAGAGAGAAAATCCTTAACTTTTTTTTTCATATTTGTCGTCTATTAGTCTATGTAGATATTATTTTGCAGTGTTATAAGAAGCCAGTTTTCTGGATACAAGTATGGGTGAGGTGCGTGAGAGAAAGTCCTTTACAGAATCTGATCTGTTCATTAGTCCATTATTCTATTTTAGCTATCATTTTGCCGTCCTTATTCTAACCAAGAATTATTGAAATACGTTGTTGTTGTTGTTTTTTTAAATGGTTTTTGGCTGCAAAAATGTAAAGCAGTATTCCACCATGTGCCATATTTTCCTGATGTCTTTTTTCCTGGGCTAAAGCTTCGACTTTGCCCTAGAGTGAAATTTGTGTAATGCATCGGTTTTGTTCTCCAATGAAGGTAGCCACATTTTGACCGCGGGAATGTTGTCTAGACATGACGCTAGGGGTAGACCTACACGCACACACACGCAGGCATGCACATGCACGAAGACACAGTATGCATGCACACGTGCGCGCACACGCACACGCACACACACGTGCACAAGCGCGCGCACACATTCACACACACAATCACACACATGCACGCACTCATGCACGCACGCACTCACGCACGCACGCACGCATGCTCGCGCGCGCGCGCACTCACACACATACTTTTTTCTCTCTTGTCTGTCTCTGTCTCCCCCCCCCCCCTCTCTCTCTCTCTCTCTCTCTCTCTCTCTCTCTCTCCTCTCCTCTCTCTCTCTCTCTCTCTCCCCCTCTCTTCCTCTCTCTCTCTCTTCCTGTCTCTCCCTCTTTCTCCCCTCCCTCCTCTGTCTCCTTTCCCCCTTCTTGCCCCCCCCCCCCTTCACTCACTGCCTCTCCTCTCTCTCTCTCTCTCTCTCTCTCTCTCTCTCTCTCTCTCTCTCTCTCTCTCTCTCTCTCTCTCCTCTCTCCTCTCTCTCTCTCTCTCTCTCTCTCTCTCTCTCTCAATTATATGCATGCTGCACACTACTTACCACTCACATTTGTATTTTCAGAAACTTTGCAGCAATCTTCAACCTACATACACCACGATGCCAGACTTACTATGGTTCCCAATGCTCTTGCCTTGTTAGGCCCATGTTTGATAGAGGAGGGTAGGGAATAGATTAACAAGAAGAAAATTTCAGTAAAATATTTCAAGGATTTTACTTTCTTGGGGTCTTCATCTTGAGATGATGAATAGTACGTTATCGCCAATCCTTCGGTGTTTCTTTGTGGACTCCAGTTTGCAGCAGTGTACCTAGGCGTTCATCATTGGGGTTATCAGGAATGCAAAGCTTGCCAGTCAGACAGTGAGTTGCTTCCTTGCTCAGCTGATTTACAGATTTTCCCTGTGTAATATTTCCCCTTTGCTCTGGTCAGATGTTGTCCCTTGTCTGGCTTTGGGCTGGTCTTTTTGTCCTGCTTGGCTTTGAGTCTGTGTGTTCCGCTTCCAGTCTTTGTGTCCGGCTTTGGTTTGTCTTTGTGTCTAGGTGTAGTTTGTCTTTGTGTTCCGTTTCCAGTCTTTGTGTCCGGCTTTGGTTTGTCTTTGTGTCTAGGTGTAGTTCCAGTCTTTGTGTTCCACTTTTCCACCTTGGTCTGTCTGTGCCTATGTTCCAGTCTTTGTGTCTGTTCGTCTATGTTCCAGTCTTCCAGTCTTTGTGTCTATGTTCCAGTCTTTGTGTCTGTTCGTCTATGTTCCAGTCTTTCAGTCTTTGTGTCTATGTTTCAGTCTGTGTCCAGGTTCCAGTCTTTGTGTCTATGTTCAAGTCTTTGTGTCTGGCTTTTATTTGTGTCTGGTTTGTCTTTGTGTCCACTGGTGGTTCTGTTTTTGTGTCTGTTTGTCTTTGTGTCCATATTCCAGTCTTTGTGTCCATGTTTCAGTCTTTGTGTCCAGCTTTGGTTCAGTCTTTGTTAGAGCCTCCCTGTCAGCTGTCTTCAATTGATCACTGGGCGCCTTCCGATTGCAATCAGTATTCCTTGCTCAAATAAAATTATCAACTAAAATTAGTTTGAACAAAATAAAGTGAGATGAAATAAAATCAAAAACCTAAAATAAAATCTAGAGAAAATAAAATGAGATAAAAAATATGATATAAACAACAAGTAGGATTTAGTCTAAACTACAAATAAAATGAAATAAAACAAAATAAAATGAATAAAAAGTAGGGCGTAATCTAGACTAAGATAAATCAAATCAAATCAAAATAAAATAAAATAAAAACCGGAAATACATTTAAATAAAAGAAGTAACAAGTGCAAGAAATCTGAGAACAATCTGGGTGACAGTGATCTATCTTCTCATCCAAAAACACCACCACCTCCTACAATGGCTTGGAGACTTGGGTCATAATGTGAAATCTCGTTCACCCTTCTAAAGTGTATAACCTTTATAAGTGTGTGCGTGCAGGCGTATCTGTATTTGTGTGTGCGTGTGTGTGTGTGTGTGTGTGTGTGTGTGTGTGTGTGTGTGTGTGTGTGTGTGTGTGTGTGTGTGTGTGTGTGTGTGTGTGATTGTTTTGTTATTGATTGCGTGTCTTGTATAGGTCAAAAGCAAGCCCTTTAGTTTGTTTTTACAAGATATAGCGCTATATAAATTCCATGTATTATTATTTCATATACTGTTGCTTGTTGTTTCTGAACTAATAAAACTGTTTAAACCATGTATTATTATTATGAGGTATTGTGACTTGGTCATTTCTTTACTTTTCCGATGGTTTCCTTAGGTCTGAAAATACCAGCATCTACAACAGCTTTGTTAGTGAGGTATAGTGACTGTCATTCCCTTCAATTTCTGATAGTATTTCCATAGGTCTGAAAATACCAGCGGCTTTGAGACGGTTTCCATGAGGTATTGTGACTCCGTCAGTCCCTTGCATTTCTGATAGGTTTCCTTGTGTCTGAAAATACCAGCACCACCAACAGTTTTCATGAGGTATTGTGAACGGATCATTCCTTCCATTCCTAAGGCGTTTCCTTGTCCTTCCCCTCCTTTATAAACATGGGTCCTAACCTGGTGGTGAGTCATTATGTGGATCATCCTGAAGACTCTTCAACAGTGGGGCCAGGTTCTGCTGATCATCGCCTTGGAGTCATCTGCTGCATGAGATCCTGGCATCTGTCTGTGAGTCCCTTGCCGCTAGAGTTGAGAGATTTTGTTAATATTGTACAGGATTCAGCTATCGTCTTTAACATTTTCATTTAACAGTTGCGACCCTCCACCACGAAATGAGTCGCTTAGCACATTACCCAATTTTGCGCTAAGAGCCATTAAAGGCAGGTGGGGGTCAAGTTGTCAATATTGAGGACTTGATTATTAAACTATATCTGTTAGTCTACCTTGTAATGAAATATCAAGGTATAATTTGTATTCCTTTTGTTTTTAAATGTGTTTTCAAAATACCCAAGCCCTCATTCTGACCACCTGTTAAAATAAAGTTGCCCATTTCTCATTTTGTCACATCCTGCAGTGTGTCATTTCAACCTGTAATAACTTTGTACAGAGTTGTCCAATTTTTAATCTGTTTTTTGTATTGAACAGCCTTTGTATTGCAGATTAAAATATTTGTCAATAACTAAAAATTGACCTCTGGTGCAATGCGACTCCTTATGTGGTGGAGCGTCACATTTTAAACATTTTTAATTTGATTTTTTTCGGTACAATTTTCTCACAGGTATCATTTTTTGTTCAGAGTCTTATGATTAAGATACTCAAGTTCACATTCTTTCAGAAAACGAGTTATTAAGATGCATAAGTATAAAGATCTTGTGGTGTTTGGTTGCTGTAGACATGGCAGCTTCTAACTCTGGAATGGAGAGTATCATGATTGTGTTGACAATACAGCCTTGTTTGAAATTGGTTGGGAAAGGTGTTAATTTGATTAGAATAACTTGTCCTATTGTAGTTTTGCCATATTTAGCTTCATAAATTAGCTGGACTCGAATTCGACTATTAATTGGCGAAGAAGCATGGTGAAATATATCAGATGAAACTAAATCGTTATGATATTATTGGAGCCAATAAAACTAGAATTTTCAGTCTACTGATGATGACTTACTGCTTTCAGGGGCTCTGGGTCTGGAATCAAGTGCCAGTGACCTGAGGTGTGTGAGGGCAGCCATCATGAACTGTCTTTTCTGAAAACTACGTAAGGTATTGATATTTTTGCTTCTGAATTCTGATTTTTTCTGATATGATACTTTTGTCTGTCAAATTTGTTGTTGCTGCTCTCTTCTCTTGTTTCTGTCTGTTTTTTCTCGTTCCTCCAATGGTTCTCGAATAGTGACATTTTTGTGCATGCGACCAGTTTTTGGTCACTATTTCGGTGTTGGTGCAGTGCTGTAGTTAAACTATTTCTCAGTGTTGCATCTGTAAAGTGGTTCATGCTCTAGTTTGTGGTCCCAGTCTTCCCATTAAGCCTGTTGGATTTTTTTCTAGGTAGGTGCAGGATGGAGTTTTTTTTTTAAAAGCGATTAAAAAGATGCATTTCATGAGATTTGAACTCATATACTACCAAGTTCAGTGTGTTAGCCACTGCACCATTGCAGCTGGTCAACTTTTTTTTTTCTTTATTGATAGACAAATTATGTACTGCTAATGTTAGAATTTTCTCTTATTTCAAACTTTGTAATTTGTGTCTATTCAACGAGGTACCATATGAGCCACAACAGTTCCAGTGCAATCCAAAGTAGAAGGAACTGCTAAACCAGGCCATCAACTCGCCATCCAATGCTGTCCGCTACAACTGCACCAGAGGCTGCCATGCACGGGTTGTTCTTGTGAGCAGCTCCAGACATAGCCCCCAGCACGACTGAAGCAGAGAGAAGACACAGCCATTGTCCTCCGAGACAGGAGGAGCCTGACTGAATGGGGACAAGCATCACTACTGCTGTACTGCAAACGTCCGTGTATGTACCTGCGTCAAATGGAGTCAAGATGTCTGACATTTGGCAAAGTTCAGGTTAGAAAATAGATATCATTTGTAACCAATAGGGTAAAAGTGTGATGTTGTTTAAAGAATAATTCCGATTTATTTTGTATTTACATAAACTATGCAGAATGATTGTGAATTTATTCTGTTCCGAATCCATGTGTTTCAAGCATGTTTATATTTGAGGTAACAAAGGAAGAATTGAAATGAGTCAATGTCTGCAAAGGACAATGATTTTTTAAATTCCGATTCAAAGTGGTAAGATAAAATCATCGTAGCGTATGAGCTAACACTCCACATTTCCCTGTCACTGATGACTTCTTCACTGCTGACAGGAACAACTGGACAGGAACCAAGTGGCGAAGAACAGACAGCCATCCAGCACCCTTGTCGGTTACCAGCACAGGATCAGGTAACAGCTTGGTGTCCAACAACACCCCCCTCCCGTCCACTAGACTTTGAGTGGTGGTCTGGGTGCTAGTATTTCGGATGAGGCGATAAACTGAGGTCTCGTTTGCAACACGCATTTAGCGCACATAAAAGAACCCACGGCAGCAAGACAGTTTTCCCTGGTAAAATTCTGTAGAAAAAAGCCCTCTGATGGGGAAAAATGCACATGCAGACAGGAAATAAAATGGGTGACGCTGCTCTTGTGACGCGCTGTTCCCCAGGGAGAGCAGCCCGAATTTCATGCAGAGAAATCTGCTACGAATTTAAAGTGATACAGAAATAGATTTACAACACATTAGTGACTATTCCCTCTGTCTTTGCATCTGTCTGTGTGTATTGTATTGGTGTTTGTACTGTTCTAACCTGATAGAAGACTCCAGCTGTATACAACACTATTTTCTAAAGATATTGTTCATACATTTTCTAGGATTTAAAAAGTTAAGAGTTGTTCAGACCAGAGATGCTAATCAAATAGAGTTCTTTAATGTCGCTGCAAAAAGGGGATTTTCGAGAGTATCTGAGTGAATTGAGTTTAAATTTACAGTCATTATGATGCATAGCACCAGCTTTTCTTACAATATATTTACAGCAAAAACGCTGTTGATATCCTCATTCATCACTGTAGAATGACACTGCAACCATGGCAACGTGAGAACATTAATGGCGGAATAATTCCCCACAGTCTTCAATATATCATATTCATCACCTAAGTTTAACATTGACTATTCGCCTTCACCTATCCTATAGTCTGGTTGACCTTGGGGCAACACTGAAGATATTGCAGCCAGCTTCCTCCATTCCTTGTGGTTCTTAGCTTTCATCAGTGTGTCATTCCGCTCGAGGCCAGTCCACTCTCTGATGCTGTCTTCCCATTGTTTTCTCTGCCTCAAATTTGTCAAGTCAAAAATATTTTAATCATCTGATGAAGGGCAATTATAACACTGACAAGCACCTACCTGATAGAAATTATAATATTGAAAAAAGTTACGTTTCAAATTTGTTTAAAGATTCCAAGATAACTTCAAAAAAATAGCACACACACCTACGCCTAATGTAGGCACACAATGTAGTGAGGGCTAGAATAGACATTCTCTCTCTCTCTCTCTCTCTCTCTCTTCTCTCTCTCTCTCTCTCTCTCTCTCTCTCTCTCTCTCTCTCTCTCTCTCTCTCTCTCTCCATCTCCCTCTCCCTCTCCCTCTCCCTCTCCCTCTCCCCACACAATCTAAACCCCCCATCGTTTTGTCAGAAGGATTAAATTCCTTATTTCTCTCTCCTTTAAAATAGTAGTGGTAGTACGCACCCATCAGTCTCGGAAGACTATGGAGTTGCGCTCTAGTCTTTAGAGCACAAAGCCTGGGGAGGTAAATATGGAGGGCAAGCTGTTACCCATGCAGCAGACCCCCCTCACCACGCCACTGGAATGATCCATTGGAAAGGCAATGACCGATAGGAATGGTTCCAGTACCAACCGCCCGATATTTCCTCAGGGATGGTGTTTAAACACGACACCTGTGCATGCTGGCTTAAAAAAATATATATTGTCACCCGTTCCTACCGGCACACGATAGCCTGCTCTTCCGAAAGGCGGAACGGGGTTTTAACGTGTGCGCAAGATGCTCTGCGTGCGTTCGCACACGGGGCCTCGGTTTGTAGTCTCATCCGAATGACTTTGACATTCAGTTCGATTTTTTCGTCAAACTAGGAAGAAAGGGCGAGGCTGGGTACGAACCAAGAAACTCACGGTTTACATGTTGGCAGGCGAACGTCTTAACCATCCTGCCACCGTCCTTCCTTTAAGAAAGATGTCTATAAACTGTCCACTCTCCCTTTTTTCCTGTTAATTTTCTACCTTCCCAGTCCATTCTTTTAGTCCCTGAGCAAGTCTGACAACTTTTTCTTTCCGTTCTTTTTTCAGATGTGATGACATTTTGAGGACATCTCTATCAGGACATCACTACAGTCAAGGAAAAGGACTTTCCAGTAACTCGAAAAGAAAACTGTCACCGGACTGGTTACGCCAAGCGCCTCTCCAAGGAACAACATGTTATGACTGTCCTGGGTTGACCCTTATGGTTGACCAGGGTATTGATACAAGGAACGTCAGTAGGGTTGATTTAAACCTGAGGTTTGATGTGCATCGAGGTGTAAAGTTTTGAATTGAGATTTAATAATTTGACAAGGTGACAGCCCCCCACCCACCCCCACCCCCCCTGCTCAATATGGTCTCTGTGGTCTGGGGAGTTATAAACCAGAGTGGATTGGATTGGATTTTGATGATATGCTGTTTTTCCCTTCATTGCAATCAGTTATAAAGACCCCCTCCCCCATCCTCAATTTTCTCAGCTAGAGCTCTGAGGTTGACCAACAGATTTTTAAGGTAGCCACAATCCGAATTCAGGGTGATGTCTGAATTTCATCAATGAGTGTATTTTTACAAAATATTGGTGTTGGATAATTATTATTATTATTATTATTATTATTATTATTATTACATGGAATTTGTATAGCGCTATCTCTTGTAAAGACAAATCAAAGCGCTTGCATTTGACCTACAGAGCCACAGATCATGCTGCCACCAGGCGCAAAGATCAACGACGAACAACGATGATCAACTGTTGTTGTCTTGTTGCTGCTGTACACTTTAGAGCGCAAAGCCTGGGCAAGTATGTATGGAGGGCAAGCTGTTACTCATGCAGCAGACCTCCCTTCTCCACGGCACTGGAATGATCCATTGGAAGGGCATTGACCGATACGAATGGTTCCAGTACCGTTGCCATATACCTACAGCCCCGAGCCGCTCTGGGACTCCAACTCCCCGATTTTTCCCCAGGGATGGTGTCTAAACACACCTGTGTGCATGCTGGTTTGTTATAATTTTGTCATCCGCTCCTACCGGCACGCGATGGCCTACTCTTCCGAAAGGTGGAACGGGGTTTTAACGTGTGCGCAAGATGTTCTGCGTGCATTCGCACACGGGGCCTCGGTTTCGAGTCTCATCCGAATGACTTTAACACTAATTCTAACAATAATTTTACGAAGATGTGTATTGTGATGGGATGGGATGTGTTGTGTTGTGTTGTGTTGTGTTGTGTTGTGTTGTGTTGTGTTGTGTTGTGTGGTGGTGGTGGTGGTTGTGGTGATGGTTGTGTGTGTGTGTGTGTGTGTGTGTGTGTGTGTGTGTGTGTGTGTGTGTGTGTGTGTGTGTGTGTTCTTCAGTTTGTCTATTTACATAAGTAATATCATACAATGTGTGTGTGGGTGTGTGTGTGCGTGCGTGCGTGCGTGCGTGTGTGTGTGTGTGTGTGTGTGTGTGTGTGTGTGTGTGTGTGTGTGTGTGTGTGTGTGTGTGTAAAAGGGAGAGTTATGGTGAGGAGACATCAGACTGGAAGGAGAGGGAGGGGAGGGAGAGGGGTGTTTAGGAGGGGTATGGGTGCACATTTAGAGCAGTGGGGATAGAAAAAAGAGGGCTGGCTATTATAATTTTTCTTTGATTTTTTTTTTTAGTTCCTAGGCTAGAGCTCCGAGGTTAACCAACAGTCAGAGTGGTGCATACCAACCGTTGTTGCCAACCATTAAGGTAGCTGCATTCTGACTTCAAGGATCTTACACGGTTTCATTTGTGGGCTTTTTTAAGTGGATGCAACTTGTTCAAAGTATGTCGAATCTTCACTCTTCTTTCAATGATAGCAGAACTGGAATTTGTGCAACACCGAAGTCCAATGCATAGCCTCAGCTTTTTGATAGAACAGGTGACTTTGGTTTGTGTCTCCATATCACTGCAAAATACGTATAGCTGCTGTGGTCGTAGAACAATAAACATGAAATAAATACCATTGTGTCTATAGCTACATACCATTTTTCTATATGCTATTGTGTCCACATCCGTTCTAACATTCAGACCGACCATCTGACAGACAACCCTTCCCTGTTGTTAACTAACACTAATTCTAACACTAACCTCAACTCTTAACCCTGGCCCCACATGTGGACACAAAAGGCAGGTAGACAACATGGTATATGCTGACACACTGGCTAAACACTTCATTATTTAGGGTTGAAATGAAATGATTTGAATGTTTATTAAGAGTAAATGGATAATCACAGAACAGCTTTGCAGCATGCTTTCAAAAACAAAACAAAAAGTATACACAAACAGTGATGATCAAAGTTTTAAAGAAACTGAAAGTTAAAGTTAAAGTCTGTCCCGAGCCATAAGGCTCATCAGGCCGGTGCTTATCCCGGTTTCTGTAGCGTTAAGCGACTGAGAGTCATAGACTCCCCCCTGGATAGGACGCCAGTCTATCGCAGGGTTAACCCCCAACACAAGGTTGGTACCCCTTTTACACCTGGGTGGGGTGAGAAAATAGCCGTAAAGTGCCTTTTCCAAGGGCACAACGCCATAGCGGAATAGCTGGGATCGAACCCGCAACCTTTAGATTACGAGTACAACGCCCTAACCACTAGGCCACAGCGGCGGCAAAGAAACTGAAAGGATTTTTAAAATGATCATTTGCCCGCCATGAAGGTAGCCGTATTCCGACTGAAGGGATAGAAGAATATAATTATCATAGAGACTGCTGCTAGGGTTGGTAGGGGCAGGGTGCTAGATTTTTAGGGAAAAGAATGCTAGGGAGGGGGGTAGGCATTGAAGGGGGGGGGGGTGTTATTGTTCAAGTATGTAATTTGGAGATGGTGAAAGAGGTGCAATGGCTGAGGATGGGGATGAGTTTCTCGTGTTTTGGAGATAATATTCATTTTTTGATATAAGGTATTCAAATTCAGTTTTCTAAAGTGTTCATACTCGGTTGTTTGGGGTTTTATTTTTAAGAACTGACAGTATTTATGATCGTATTTTATTGCACAGGGATAGGGGGAGGCAGTCAAACTGTCAGGTTTAGGGAAGGGTGGACACATTTTGGAAAATAACTGGAACACAACAAGTACAGTTAGCTGGTTTTAGAAAATATGCTTGGAAAAATCCAAGGGGAGAGCATTTTAGAAAAAAAAAAATCTTCAAAACCAGAAGTAGGGATGGTAGTTTTAGAATGAATGAATGTGTGTGTGTGTGTGTGTGTGTGTGTGTGTGTGTGTGTGTGTGTGTGTGTGTGTGTGTGTGTGTGTGTGTGTGTGTGTGTGAGTTGTGTGTGTGTGTGTGTGTGTGTGTGTGTGTGTGTGTGTGTGTGAGTGTGTGTGTGTGTGTGTGTGTGTGTGTGTGTGTGTGTGTGTGTGTGTGTGATGTAATGTGCGTGTGATGTAATGCAAGTGTGTGCGTGATGTAATGTGCGTGTATTTGTGATGTAAGTGTGTGCGATGTAATGTGTGTGTGATGTAATGTATGTGTGTGATGTAATATATGTGTGTGATGTAATGTATGTGTGTGATGTAATGTCTGTGTGTTTGGTGTAATGTGTGTGATGCAATGTATGTGATGTAATGTAAGTATGTGTGTGATGTAATGCAAGTGTGTGTGTGATGTAATGTAAGTGTGTGTGTGCGATGTACCTAAATGTGTGTGTGTGTGTGTGATGCAATGTAAGTGTGTGTGATGTACTTTGTAATGTAGGTGCGTGTGATGTATTGTATGTGTGATGTAATGTGTGCGATGTAATCTAAATGTATGTGTGATACAATATAAGTGTGTGATGTAATGTTGGTGCTTGTGCTGTAATGGAGGCGTGCGATGTAATGTAAATGTGTGTGATGTAATGTAGGTGTTTGTGATGTAATGTAGGTGTTTGTGATGTAATGTAATGTAGGTGTGTGTGATGTAATGTAAATGTGTGTGATGTAATGTGGGTGTTTGTGATGTAATGTAAATGTGTGTGATGTAATGTAGGTGTGTGTGTGATGTAATGTAGGTGTGTGTGATGTAATGTAGGTGTTTGTGATGTAATGTAGGTGTTTGTGATGTAATGTAGGTGTGTGTGCTGTAATGTAGGTGTTTGTGATGTAATGTAGGTGTGTGTGCTGTAATGTAGGTGTTTGTGATGTAATGTAGGTGTGTGTGATGTAATGTAGGTGTGTGATGTAATGTAGGTGTGTGATGTAATGTAGGTGTTTGTGATGTAATGTAGGTGTATGCAATGTAATGTAGGTGTGTGATGTAATGTAGGTGTGCAATGTAATGTAGGTGTGTGATGTAATGTAGGTGTGCAATGTAATGTAGGTGTGTGATGTAATGTAGGTGTGTGATGTAATGTAGGTGTGTGATGTAATGTATGTGTGTGTGATGTAATGTGGGTGTGCAATGCAATGTAGGTGTGTGATGTAATGTAGGTGTGTGATGTAATGTAGGTGTGCAATGTAATGTAGGTGTGATGTAATGTAGGTGTGTGATATAATGTCGGTGTGTGATGTAATGCAGGTGTGTGATGTAATGTAGGTGTGATGTAATGTAGGTGTGATGTAATGTAGGTGTGTGATGTAATGTAGGTGTGATGTAATGTAGGTGTGATGTAATGTAGGTGTGTGATGTAATGTAGGTGTGTGATGTAATGTAGGTGTGTGATGTAATGTAAATGTGTGTGATGTAATGTAAGTTTGTGATGTAATGTAAGTGTTTGTGTGATGTAATGTGTTTGTGTGATGTAATGCAAGTGTGATGTAATGTGTATGTGGTGTAATGTGTGTGTGATGTGATCTGTGTGTGATAAAATGTGTGTGATGTGATATATGTGTGCGTGTGATGTAATGTAAGTGTGATGTGATATATGTGTGGAACTTTGTCTGAGTGCTATGTTTTTTTATCGGTGTTGAAAAAACATGCTTACTGAAATAATGATCACGGGTTTAAGTTTTCTGTGTATGGTTTATAGACACCTGTTAAACTGCTGGATTTGTAGCTGTAACCTGTGACTGTTTTTTAAAGATTGTTTTGGAAAGGGTGGATATGAAGTAAGCGTTCGAATATCCCACACAGGACAGACACAAGTGCAGCATTTTATTACTAAAAAAGTGTTTTGATTACATCTTAGTCGGCAGCCTTACATCAGAAAAAAATAACCTTTAAGCTTTTTTCACAAAACCCTGTGTAAGAAAACTATGTTGCCCTTCATTCTGTGAGCAAATATTGCAGGCATCTAGAATCGGTGTATCCTGTTAACTGATTTCCCTCTTGCTTTGTGCTTTGCTGTAGGTCAGAGACATGCCCATTACCCAGGTCATGGCACTCCTAGCCCATTGATAGACTGCTCCTTCTGCATCTCTCCCAGCAGTCTTGGATTTCCATTGTCTTTACAACTGTACTCCATGATAACTGTTTTGCTTTTTTCGTTCAATCTTGAAAGAAGAAAGTGGGGAAGAGAGAGGTCGAACCCCCCACAGTGTAATTAAAAAAACAACAACAACCAAAATTGTCCATGAAGAACAGTAAAAGGCGGAAAAGAGAAGGAAGGAAGACATCAGTGGGAAAAGACGTTAGAGGCCCCACAAAATCCCGGTTGTGTTAGCAATACTAAAGTGACAGATTTCACATCAACCACTACTAATTGTTGCATGATTTAGTGTCTGCTTTTTTCATATATATAATATATATATATATATATATATATATATTATATATATACATACATACATACATATACATACATACATATACATACATACATACATACATACATACATACATACATACATACATACATACATACATACATACATATCTCCCTGAACCACCCTGAGGCTCCAACTCCCCGGTTTTTCCTCAGGGATGGTGTATGTACAGGACACCTGTGTGCATGCTGGTTTAAAAAAAGTCATCCCCTCCTACCGGCTCATAATGGCCTGCTCTTCCGAAAGGCGGAACGGGGTTTTAACGTGTGCGCAAGATGTTCTGCGTGTGTTCACACAGGGGGCCTTCGTTTGTAGTCTCATCCGAAGGACTTAAACTATATCCCTAACTTATCCATTTTATGTTAAATTATTCATACAGCACTCTTGTGGTATCTAGTAGACTTTAGCTACGCAGTTAATGCCCTTCATTTTTGAGTGCTGTCCCCTCCCCACCCTATTTTCTATTATTCCAGGGTCAAACATGTGTGTACATTATTTTACAATATATAGGGGTTGAAGCTGTTTTTCACTTTTTATTTCCACGATAGGATGAAGTAGAACCCCTTTGCCAGTTGCATGTTAAAGTGTTTGCTGTAATGGTAAAATATTCTTTTTGTTCCGAATCCAGATAAGCGTGTTCTTGAATCCCAACTGAAAATAGTGTGGATAAACTGTTTACAGCCCGATTTAATCACCTGTATAATTATGTGCTAAATTCCAAGTTTGCCCCTCAGAATGAGGGAGGAAAATGTTGCATGTTGTTCTTAGAGGACCAACAAAAGATGGTTCCTATAACCAGTATTGCTTCCATGTTTCTTGTATTTCACGAGCTATTTTTTTTAATACCTTTGTGCATTATATGTATAACACAATTGTACAATTACATAGTTGATAATTGTATACCTTTCAGTTAGTGGTGAGCACACACCAATGGCACTTGACAACCTGACTGACTTTCTCCTGATAAAAATGCCAAGCTTTGTACATCTCCCTCTTTCTAAGACTTGCAGTGGATCTGTGGTCTAGAGGTAACGCGCCTGCCTAGAAAGCGAAAAGTCGGTGTTGGTGGTTTGGGCCCCAAACTTTTCCCACATCCATTATTCCATGAGTGGTGTTCTGGGCGCTAGTCTTTTAGAATGAGATGTGTGACATTATTTTTTTAGCTCTAGTAAAAAAAAAAATGACGGCATCAAGAGAGTTGTCCTTCGCAAATTAATGTAAAAAAACAGCAACTCTGATAGGCAAACACAATGAATGCAGTTGCAGTCGCTCCGGGGAGAGCAGCCCGAATTTCACGCAGAGAAATCTGCTGTCTGAAAGTTGTATAACTTTTATTTAAAGAGCAGTTTTACTCTTATTTAGTCAAGGCGTTTGCACTTTCTGGCTACAAACATAACATGGCTGGAATTAAGGTTGTTGTCAACTCAGTGTTTTAAAAGCATGTTAAAATTACCACGTCATTGTGGTCTGAGATATGTTCAAACGCTGGTATGATAATTCAAAATCGGACATAGGTCAGTGGGTGGGTCATTGTCACGTCACTGCTGGTCAGAGCATTGGGAAAAGCCTACCCCCCCCTTCAGCCCCCAAAGAAAAGCTGGAGTTAGGGTTGGGTAGCCGGCTCACAGCTAAAAGAAAACAAAGTGATAAGTAAACTTAGTTATCTTAAACACAGTGTCAAAACCTGATGAAACGTGGTGCCTAAAAAGTCTGAAAATAAAAACTGAAACTTGACCAGGTCTTTGTTCAGAGTTACATTCATGAATGATTGTGTTTATTAATGTGGAGTATGAGTACAAGATCTGGTGCACATATAACTTCTCTCTCTCTCTCTCTCTCTCTCTCTCTCTCTCTCTCTCTCTCTCTCTCTCTCTCTCTCTCTCTCTCTCTCTCTCTCACATTACATACAATATGCACGATGCACTAGAGCAAGGTGCATGGCTGCCGCCACATGCAGACACACAAGAAAACACACACACACAAACACGAGCACGCGCACATATGCAAGCGCGCACATACCCCTCCCCCCCCCTCCAAGAATAAGACGCATTTTTCGAAAAGATATAATAAAAAGCACCGGTTTGAGTCCCGTCTTAGCCCAACTTTTGCACAGTAATAGAGCCCACGGCACCAAGAGAGTGGTGTACTGTATGCATACACACTTTACCAACATTTTTTTATATGCGTGGCGCCAGGCTTGTGGCGACACCACAGCCCTGAAGAGGTGAGCGTGTTTTGAACATTAGTCAATTTGTCGGAACAAAAACGTGCACAGTGTACACAATCAAATGCAGCAGTACACATAATGATAATGATGTTTGACAATAGTGTTTTGACAGCACCTTTGAAGTCAGAATGCAGCAATGGTCATGGGGATTAAAAGCAGTTGCCTGCAGAGCATGCGACAATTATGAAAGGATTCCTCAGGACAATCAAAATAACAAAAAAGGCATCTGAAGCCACTCTTCTTGTTGGCCAGGTACATTTATATGAATGTTTAATTAATTTATAATTGTGGATTTATCATATTAAAAAATGTATTTATCACCTCCATGATACATTTGTATGAATGCTTGATAATTTTTTTATTGTGGATTTATCATATTAAGAAAATGTATTCATCGATGTTTTTTTGTCTTCTGCGATTTAAAGGATAAGGACGGCAGAATTCCATAGGAACTAGTGACCATCAGACAAGTGTCTCATATTAATTAACTTTAATTTAAATTAACTCCCCTGCCTTTATGAATTTTAGTAACCCCAAAGAAGGCAACAGCATTCTTCAACCATGGGAGAGAATTTAGAAGCTGTGCACATGCGCGTGAATTAACTCCCATGATAAAACGAGCCTTTATAAATTTCAGTCTCCCCAAAGAAGGCAACAGTTTCATTTATCAGGGGGAGACCATTGAAAAGCATCGTAAATTTGAGTAAAATATGTTGTTGCAACGAAAATGAAAAAAAAAATATTGCCAATTTTTTTCCTGATTTTGCCCTCTCATAGTTTTGGTGTAATTGTTGCAAATAGTAGATGTTAACAGTGCAGCCAATAGAATATTGTTGCCCACACCTTGAGAAAAGAGTGAGGGGTAGTATACATTGTATGCCTTGCACACATCCTACTGGGAGACCAAAAGATAATTTCTATATCAAACATTTCCCTTATGTGTGTGTGTGTGTACATTCGAAGTTGCTATTTTATTCAACTGTTAATTGTGATTGATTGCTTGTGTGTTGTATACGTCGAATGCAAGGGCGTTTATATAGGCCTATTTTTCCAAGATAGTGCGCTACATTACTTCCATCTATTATTGTTATCATTATTATTACTATTATTATTATTATTATTATGTGCTGCTGCGGCGTAAAAAAAAACCCATAGGCCTAAACATGTTTTACTGCATGGTGTCAAGTTTTTGTGTGTGAGTGAGTTAGTGAGTGTGTGTGTGTATGTGTGAATGTGAGTGTGTGTGTTGTGCTGCTGTGGTGGTGGTGGTGGTGGTGATGGTGTGTGTGTGTGTGTGTGTGTGTGTGTTTCTGAAATATAAAAGGCTAGCAACTGACATCTATACAACATATATATATATATATATATATATATATATATATAATATATATATATATATATATATATATATATATGTACGTGAGCTCTCTCACACACAACACACAAATAACTCACACACACACACACACACACACACACCACACACACACACACACACACACACACACACACACACACACACCACACACACACACACAACACACACACACCACACTCACACACCAAAAGTCTTTTGAATGAGACTGTAAACCGAGGCCCCGTGTCCGAATGCACGCAGAACATCTCGCGTACACGTTAAATCCTGTTCCGCCTTTCGTAAGAGTAGGCCATTTTGTGCCGGTGGGAAAATTTGACAATATTAACAAAACTGCATGCACACGGGGACCAAATGAAAAAAGCACATGAATGCTTATTCCATTTTTCTCGATATAAAAGAGCAAACACACACACACACACACACACACACACACACACACACACACACACACACACACACACACACACACACACACACACACACACACACAACACACACACACACACACACACACACACACACAGAGGCAAACACCTACACGCACCTGTGTCAAATATCACGTTTTGTAGATAGATTTTAAATTGAAGAATAACACTCGCACGCACGCACGCACCCACCCACCCACCCACCCACGCTAACGCGCGCGCGCGCACACACACACACACAAACAACACACACACACACACACACACACACACACACACACACACACACACACACACACACACACACACGCACAGACACGCGCGCACACACACACTATTCACACACAACACACACACACACACATACACACGCGCACGCGCGCGCGGGCGCGGGCGCACGCGGGTGCACGCGTATGCACGCGTGTGCACACATCAGAAACCTAACACCAAAAAATCTCGAGCTGCACACGATTCAAAATACGTTATTTATTCATATAGTTCTCCACAATATACCAGCCTAAATGCAGCTGTATATGGGGGGCGGATAGCCTAGTGGTCAGAACATTGCGCTGGCAATTTGAAGACCCGGGTTCGAGTCCGGTCGAGGAAATTTTCTTCCTGGAGTTAACATCAGTGCTGACTCCACTCTCCCCAAAAGTCCTTCGGATGAGACTTTAAACCGAGGCCCCGTGTGCGAACGCACGCAGAACATCTTGCGCACACGTTAAATCCTGTTCCGCTTTTCGTAAGAGTAGGCCATCGTGTGCCGGTGGGAACAGATGACAATATTTACAAAACTGCATACACACGGGGACCGGATGAAAAAAAGCACATGATTGCTTACTCTGTTATCCTCGATATAAAAGAATAAATAAATAAAAAATAAAATGTATATCCACATATACAGATTATATAACTACGTATCAACACCCACAAATCACGCCAGCATTTCTGACGCTCCACCACGAAATGAGTCGCTTAGCACCTAACACACTTCTCCGCTAGGAGCCATTAAAGG
>CM060347.1:36053229-36060729 GCA_030674155.1 Stramonita haemastoma | reverse complement strand
AGGCACCACATTATGGTCAGGGTTCCTGAACACATCATTATTACACATACTACAGAGGCTCTGCACACAATATGTTTTCATCAATGTTCCTGCACACATCATTCTTGTACACACTAGCACACACACAGGCCTGTGTGTGGTGTGTGTGTGTGTGTGTGTGTGTGTGTGTGTGTGTGTGTGTGTGTGTGTGTGTGTGTGTGTGTGTGTGTGTGTGTGTGTGTGTGTCTAGCACTGTAAGCACGCCCTTCTCTGTGCTAGTTTGCTGTTGAATAACTGGTTTTTATTGTCTTTATGTTTTTGTTTTATAGATATGTTAATTGATTAACTGGATTCTTATTTATTTTGTTTTTGTTTCGATGATGTGAAAACTCCTCTCTCTCTCTCTCTCTCTCCTCTCTCTCTCTCTCTCCTCTCTCTCTCTCTCTCTCTCTCTCTCTCTCCTCTCTCTCTCTCTCTCTCTCTCCTCTCTCTCCCCTTAGTCCTTCGGATGTGACTATAAACCGAAGCCCCATGAGCGAACGCACGCAGAACATCTTGCACACACAGTATATCCTGTTCCGCTTTTCGTAAGAGTAGGCCATCGTGTGCCGGTGGGACCAGATGGCATTTACAAAACTGCATACACACGGGGACTGGATGTAAAAAAAACCATGAGTGCTTATTCCATTATCCTCGATAAAAAGAACAAGCATATAAAATATGATATACAAATATAAACATGATATTATTCTCCCATTATTTTCATGTCTTTTCTCATGTCTGTCACTTCTTCCTTTTTGGGGTTTTCCCCTATACACGGACTGTATTTTGTACTATACATAAATGTTTGGTTGACAGACTGGAGTGATGATGCACAAAACAGTGAAATAAACCAAACGCATTGACAGTTTATAAGTTCACACGATGTTAAACTTTAACTAAAGCTTGATAGGCATTTACATTTGAAAAGAATGATGTCAAAGTTTAGACTTGGTGTATCAGACATACATGTTGGTAAGTTTAGATACACAGAACATGATGTGATGACCTCAGGTTACTATGCCAATTAGGCCAGCAAGCACCCAAAGATGAAGTATAGTTTCTGTTGTGCTGTCCAATTTTAGATGAACTGAGGCAGAATTATATTCATATAAAATATGGTTAAAAAAGTTAGGTAAAGTCTGTCTCGAGTCTAAGGCTCATCAGGCCGGTGCTTATCCCGGTTTCTGTGGCGTAATAAGCGACTGAGAGTCATAGACTCCCCCCTGGATAGGACGCCAGTCTATCGCAGGGTTAACCCCCAACACAAGGTTGGTACCCCCTTTTACACCTGGGTGGGGTGAGAAAATAACCGTAAAGTGCCTTTTCTAAGGGCACCACGCCATAGCCGAAAGCTGGGATCGAACCCGCAACCTTTAGATTACGAGTCCAACGCCCTAACCACTAGACTACAGCGGCGGCTGTAAAATATGTAGACAGCCTAATTCATTTAGACTCTGTTTCCTCATGGAGTCTATTTATCCGTTTTATGTGACAGACTCACGTCATTTTTGTTGTTGAAACCTTTACAATATAGATGTCTTTGTATTCTGAATCATGTTATGGTAACCAACTTTTTTGCTGTTATTGTTGCTGTTATAAAATACGATGTCGTTATTGTTGCTTTTGTTTCCCCCACTACAATACCAGGCAGCTCGGCAAATCCCTAAGTGGATAGGCCAACAGCCTTTGTCAATAAATCACTTGAGTTCGAGTTATCTCCCTTTGTCTATTTGAACAAGAAGACTTTTAAGAAAAGGGAGAAAAGTTTGAAAAACTTGAACAAAACTTTGCAAAAGAAAAATGGCCAAGAAAACCCTCGCAGAAGAATTGCTAAAAAAAAAAAAGAAGAAATTCCTGCGCAGAATTGTAAAAAAAAGAGAAAAAGAATTGCCAAAATGGAGAAGAAGAAAAAGAGAAGAAGAAGAAGAAGAAGAAAAAGAAGAAGAAGAAGAAGAGACACACATAAATGCAGTTGGACTGACAGACAGACAGACAGACAGGCAGACAGACAAACACACCAAGACCCAAACACAGACAAAATCAACAAAACTAGACCTATGACGTCATACCCACCTTGTCCAATGGTACCTCGTGACGTGCAGAGCGTACAAACACGTCATAACGAGTCCGTGAGATGTTACACTTACTCTGATCCGCAAAGGCCATCACAAAGTCCTCCGCTACTTGACTGCAGTTGATTCTGAAAATCACCACAGAGAAAACATTTCTCTCTCTCCTCTCTCTCCCTCTCTCTCTCTCTCCTCTCTCTCTCCTCTCTCTCTCTCTCTCTCTCTCTCTCTCTCTGCTCTGTGCTGACTCCAGTCTCCCCAAAAGTCCTTCGGATGAGACTTTAAACCGAGGCCCCGTGTGCGAAAGCACGCAGAACATCCTGCGTACACGTTAAATCCTGTTCCGATTTTCGTAAGAGTAGGCCATCGTGTGCCGGTGGGTTTTCTCCTTGCTTCTATGCTAGAAAAATCCTCCTTTTCTATCCTTTGTTTCTGCCGTGTTCCTTTCTTCCTGTCCCCCCATTCTTGTCTGTGCTCCACCTTTTGGGCCCAGTGTTTTTGGCCCAGTGTCTTTTGGCCCAGTGTCTTTTGGGCCAGTGTCTTGCCTTTTCCCCCAGAAAGACTTTAAAAAAAATTCTTCCACGACTTCGCCAAAGTGGGATGCACTGGTTCTGACTTGAAGGCACTTTACGGCAGCGCAACGCTTTTTTCGCTCATACGACAGACAATAACGGTTGCTGTTTGAGCGGGCGACGACGACGACGACGAAGAAGAAGAAGAGGATTGTAAACACGGTGAATGCAAGCAAAAAATCTTGCATACACGCTGAAACGTGCTTCATCATTCGAAAGAAAAGGCCATTGTGTGCCGGTGGGAACGGATGATAAAGTTTTATACAACCGCATGCAAATGGGGAGTGGATTTAAAAATTACATAAGTGCTTATTCCATGATTCTCCTCATTAAGGAAATAGATGCATTAATTAACACATACGCACACGCGCACACTCACACAAATACACATACAAATATGAACGCTCGTTCGTGCGAGCGCGCGCGCACGTGCGTCACACAACACACACACACACACACACACACACACACACACACACACACACACACACACACACACACACACACACACAGAGGCGCGCGTGCCTCTTCCCCTTTCCTCTCCCCCCCCTCACACACACATACGGCCCCCTCCCCTCTTTCTCTCTCCTCACACCACCACACACACACACACATACGCCCCCTCCCCCCCACAAACACACTTAAAGCGCCCCCACCCTTCACCTCCCCTCACGCACGCACACACACACACACACACACACACACACACACACACACACACACACACACACACACACACACACACACACACACACACACACACTGTCCTTACTCCGGTGTTGGTTGCAGACAAGGGAAGGCCGTTTGCTCTTGAAGTCCAGGCATCGTCCAGTCAGCACCTGTCTCAGGTCCGCTGTGGCCCCTCCCGTAGGACAGGACGTCACAGATGGAGCACTGACATCACCAGGACCCATGATGTCAGAAAGAAAGATGACATCAGCATTGTCAGAGTGGAGGACCTGCCCATAAGATTTTTTGTCTGTTGTTATTGTTATTTTTGTTATTACTGTTTTTTTTTCCAATTGTTTCCGCTAACGCTTTGTTTATTCAATACTTGTGATGATTCTTTAACAAATATGTTAAAAGAAAGTAAAGGAGATATGAGTTATCATTATTTTTTAAGGAATTTATTACATTGTAATCTGAATAACTGTATTGAAACAGTGCAGGGGCGATAAAACCCGTTGGAATTCTTGTTATCAGGGTGAGGACAATAAAATTTTGCCATGTACTTTTGTTTTGTTTCCGATTTTTTTGTGGGTTTTATTTTTGATCGCTTCTTCATCTGAGCTAATACTCCCAGATTCATCAATAGTCAGGTTTTGCCAATGCGACTGTTGTTGCCGTTCGTATGTTCCTATGTTAGATCTAATCAAAGAATTTCAGCACGTATCATACGAATAAGAACCATGTCCACCGTCTTTAACATAATGTTAACATAATGTTTTAAGATCGTTTAATGTTTAATGTAAGTTTTTTTTTATTTTAATAAAGTCAATAAATAAACAAGAATGCGTTGAAGAAACAAATCAGCTGGTATATCAAGCTATTTACTTGAAGCTTTTATCATATTCCAAATTCAAGAACCATACCCTTTTTTGTTATACAACATAGACATTCCACTCCTAACACTGAAAAGCGTGCTGGGAAAGTACATGTATTAGATGTGTGCACATGCATATGTGACCATTAGCATTATCTAAACTGTGTTCTTAGAACTACATCCAAGCTGTGTCAATAAATGTTTATTATTTTTTTTTTAAACCACTTTTGTCACAGCAGATTTCTCTGCGTGAAATTCGGGCTGCTCTCCCCGGGGAGAGCGCATCGCCACAAGTGCAGCGCCTACCCATTATTTTTTCCCCCTCAGGGATGGTGTCTAAACACAACACCTGTGTGTATGCTGGTTTTTTATATATAATTTTGTCATCCGCTCCTACCGGCACACGATGGCCTGCTCTTCCGAAAAGCGGAACGGGATTTTAACGTGTGCGCAAGATGTTATGCGTGCGTTCGCACACGAGACCCCGGTTTATAGTATCATCCGAATGACTTTGACATTCAGTACATTTTTTTTCGTCAAACTGGGAAGAAAGGGCGAGCTGGGTACGAACCCAGAAACTCGCGGTTTACATATTGGCAGGCGAACGTTTTAACCATCCTGCCACCGTCCTTCCCCTAAAGGGAATATCTGTAAACATTAGCCTTATCTAGAGTGTTGGACACCATGCCCCAGTGGTTAAAGTCGTTTGACTGCAAGCCTGCAGGCTCGTGCTGTCAAGGGTTTCAACCTTGGTGCCAGGCTCTTGTGAGTACTTCAGGCGAGGAGTTTTCAATCTCCCAGGTTAACTTCAAGTGCAGACCCGACAGTGATTTTATTCTGTTTGTTTTTAATACACATCATCAGAAGATTAAAATATGCACGTTAAAGATCCTGCGTCTCACATCAGCGTTAGGTGGGTTACAGTAACACGAACATACCCAGCATGCAGCCTATACAAAGAAATGAGCTGCTTTGATGTGGGCATGTAATACACTAGCAAATGTCTGGTATGAGGAGCAATTCAGAGGAAACAACCCCAGAATGCATACACAGGCCAGAGCAGTTATTCAGAGGAAACAACCCCAGAATGCAGTGACTTTAATAACTAGAGAGGCGTATCTCTCCTGAGCATCGTAGGAAAAACTCTTCGCTCGTGTCATGCTTGTGCGCCTCCAGAAACTTGCTGAGCGTGTCTACCCCGAGTCACAATGCGGCTTTCGAGCTGAACGCTCCACGGTGGACATGATATTCTCCCTACGCCTACTTCAGGAGAAATGCAGAACAACACAAACCCCTTTACATAGCTTTCATAGACCTGACCAAGGCCTTTGACCAAGTCAGCAAGGAAGAGCTATTCAACATCCTTCGAAAAATTGGTTGCCCCCCAAAACTCCACAGTCTCATCAGATCCTTTCATGATGACATGAAGGCAACAATCCAGTATGACGGCAGCATATCAACCCATTTGACATTAAGAGCGGAGTCAAGCAAGGCTGTGTCCTTGCTCCCACCCTCTTTGGCATCTTCTTTGCCCTGCTCCTGAAGCACGCTTTTGGAACTGCAACAGAGGGTGTATGCCTACGCAATAGATCCAGCAGTCGACTATTCAACCTGGCTGGCTGAAAACAAAAACAAAAGTGATGGAGAAAACAATTAGGGACATGCTTTATGCTGCTGCTGCTGCTGCTATCACTTTGCACACTGAGCAAGAACTCCGATGCCTCATGGACAGGCTTTCCCAGGCCTGCAAAGACCCTTGACTGACAATCAGCCTGAAAAAGACCAATGTGCTGAGCCAGGACGTGGTTACTACACCAGCCATCTACGTCAATAACTACCAGCTCGATGTCGTACACCAGTTCACATACCTGGGATTTACCATCAGTGACAACCTGGCTCTTGATGCCGAGATCAACAAGCGCATCGGCAAGGCTGCTACGACCTTAGGACTCCTCACCACCCGCGTCTGGGAGAACCCAAAGCTGATAATTTCAACCAGGATGGCAGTGTACAACGCCTGCATCATTAGCACTCTCCTATATGGCAGTGAAACATGGACAACATACTCCAAACGGGAGCGCAAACTGAACAGCTTCCACCTGCGCTCTCTCCGTCGCATCCTTGGCATCCACTTGAGTGACAAAGTTACCAACGCTCAGGTCCTCGAGGTTGCAGGTCTTCCCACCATATACACACTCCTCAGACAACGCAGACTCAGATGGCTCAGTCACGTGCGAAAGGTGAAGGATGGACGCATTCCTAAAGATCTCCTCTATGGCGAATTTGTCTCGGGCAAGAGAAAGCCCTGGACATCAACACAGAGAACTGGGAGGAGGTAGCGGCTGACCGCAGCAAATGGCGCAGTGTTCTCCACAAACAGCTGAAGTGTGGTGAAGAAAATATCCACACCACAGCAAACGAAAAGAGAGCCAAGCGGAAGGCATGTACTCCAGCCACCTCAACAAGCCACATCTGCATCAGATGCGACAGAGACTGCCACTCCCGCATTGCAAATTCCATAGTCCACACCGACTGACGGAGGCCTGCTACCCCGCCCTTATCAGGGATTATATCAAATTAAGAAACATCTCTAACTAACAACGATATTAAACCAAATAACAAAACCAAGACAACAAAGAGGGCAAAAAAACAGACGACAAGATGTAAGGACAGATGATAATAATAGAATAACAAAGGTGCAAATACAGAGAATTGAAATTAATTATTAACAATCAAGTCAAGTCAAGTCAAAAACACTTTAATCATCCCTGAAGGGCAATTACAATACTGACAGGCATATTGATATAAATCATAATCAAAGACACGAAATAGCTACATTTCAAATTTGTTCAGACATTATAAGATAACTTCAAATGAAAATGTTACAAACACTCACACTCTACACGCGCACGCTCGCATACACGCAAACACACATATAAACACACACCAATGTTTGGATACATTGTTATTAAAACCATTGACTAGAAAAGACATACGATCACTATTATTTACATATTGTACACACACGTTCGCACACCCACGTATACATGCATGCACGCACGCACGCACAAACACACACACACAACACACACACACACACACACACACACACACACACACACACACGCTCCCCCCCCCCACACACACACACCATCCACCCCCACCCCCACCCCCACACTCACACGAGCACATACAAGGACGCACACACAAGCGCACACACAGTGACACACTCACATTTACACACATACTCACACTCATCCCCCCCCCCCCCGCCACACACACACACAGACTCACC
>CM060347.1:36043229-36048229 GCA_030674155.1 Stramonita haemastoma | reverse complement strand
GTTGCTGTACAATACTGCACAATACTGTGTAATGCTATTGCTCTACAATACTGTATAATGCTGTTGCTGTACAATACTGCACAATACTGTGTATGCTATTGCTCTACAATACTGTATAATGCTGTTGCTGTACAATACTGTATACTGCTGTTGCTGTACAATACTGTATAATGTTGTTGCTGTACAATACTGTACAATACTGTATCCTGCTGTTGCTGTACAATACTGTATAATGATGTTGCTGTACAATATTGTACAATACTGTATACTGCTGTTGCTGTACAATACTGTATAATGCTGTTGCTGTACAATACTTTACAATACTGTATAATGCTGTTGCTGTACAATACTGTACAATGCTGTTGCTGTACAATACTGTACAATACTGTTGCTGTACAATACTGTACAATACTGTTGCTGTACAATACTGTTTAATGATGTTGCTGTACAATACTGTACAATACTGTTGTTGTACAATACTGTACAATGGTGTTTCTGCACATTACTGTACAATACTGTTGCTGTACAATACTGTACAATGCTGTTGATGTACAATACTGTACAATGCTGTTGATGTACAATACTGTACAATGCTGTTGCTGTACAATACTGTACAATGCTGTTGATGTACAATACTGTACAATGCTGTTGTTGTACAACATTGTACAATACTGTTGCTGTACAATGCTGTTGCTGTACAATACTGTACAATACTGTTGCTGTACAATACTGTTTAATGATGTTGCTGTACAATACTGTACAATACTGTTGCTGTACAATGCTGTTGCTGTACAATACTGTACAATGCTGTTGCTGTATAATGCTGTTGCTGTACAACACTGTACAATGTTGTTGTTCTACAATACTGCATACTTCTTTAGAATGAGGCAGGAGGCTCAGTCATGTGTGGGAGTTTTCAACGTCTGTTAACAGCTTTTGTAACTTTGATTTTGATGGAGGAACCCATGTTGCTCTTAAGTCCCTTATTTTAAACCATGCTCCTGTGCTGTAATCCTAACGAGCTGTCTGTCTGGTTCAGTGAGTTTATCAACACAGCAAGGTGTGTTACCAGTGGCTTATCACAAAGACTGCATTTCTATATTGCACTTCAGGATATGTTATTATTTGCTTATCACATAGACTGCATTTCTATCTTACACTTCAGGATGTGTTTCTAAGTTGCTTATCACAAATATGGCATTGCTATCTTACACTTCTGTATGTGTTATCAGTTGCTTATCACAAATATTTCATTGCTATCTTACACTTTAGAATGAGTTTATCATTTGCTGATCACAAAGATTGCATAGCCATCTTCAACTAGGAACAGTACTCTGGGTTTATAGCCCATGTTGCTCTCAGGATGTTTCTCTGTATCATTTTCACTGATCAGCCATGTTGGTGCCAGGTGATTGTAGGCATCCGTCAGTTTCCTAAGACTATGCAATTGCGCTCTGAGCTCTAGATTGCAAAGCCTGGGTAGGTAAGTATAGAGGGCAAACTGTTATCCATGCAGCAGAACCGCAGCCCAAACAGAGGTGAAGGTAAATGAAAGGGAATGGGTTCAGTGGACAGATATGCCCGGTTCAAACCTCTGTTATTGACAGGGAAAAAGCAGTAGACATTTATTTATTTATTTATTTATTTATTTATTTATTTATTTATTTATTTATTTATTTATTTATTCTTTTATATCGAGGATAACAGAATAAGCAATCATGTGCTTTTTTTCATCTGGTCCTCGTGTGTATGCAGTTTTGTAAATACATCTGTTCCCACCGGCACACGATGGTTTACTCTTACGAAAAGTGGAACAGGATTTAACGTGTGCGCAAGATGTTCTGCGTGCGTTCGCACACGGGGCCTCGGTTTAAAGTCTCATCCGAAGGACTTTTGGGGAGAGTGGAGTCAGCACTGATGTTAACTCCAGGAAGAAAATTTCCTCGACCGGACTCGAACCCGGGTCTTCAAATTGCCAGCGCGATGTTCTGACCACTAGGCTATCCGTCCACCTCAGTGCCCTTGCTGAGTGAAAAAGTGGTAGACAGACATGTCTGCACGTCAGTGCCAGTTAACAGTTCAAAATTCAAATTCAAAATACTTTATTATCACTAAAACAGAGAAATTCTGGTGGGTTACAAACCATATATAAAAACAATAACCGCACAAAAATAGCATCGATATAGCTCAACACAAGTTGTAAACATCAACATGCACCCATCACAGCACAAAGAGCACCACAAGTCAGCAACACCTCAGGCAGCCCCAAACTCACCCAAGTAAAATCACAAACATTCCTGTGCGCACCAGTATGCCCACACATCCACACATACACACATACACATGGCTCACTATACATGCACACACAAACACAAAATATTAAAAACTTTCGCACACATACGCACGCATTTTAAGATATACACCAAATTGTTCTACCATATTGTATGATAAGACAAATACCGGGTAACTGTGTACACTGTTCTATGAAGATTGCGTCAATAGTGTGTTGGTGAAACCACTGCTCCTGCCTCTTGCTACCCCCCCCCCCCCCCCCCCCTCGTCTGCTCTCTTTTGATATAATAAACTTTTGGCCTAAGGTGGATGTACTATCAAACAGTTTCAGAGTTCAGAGTTCCCCCTGTCTGTCTGCCTGGCTGTCTGTCTCAGTCTTTTTCTCTCTGTGTTTC
The DNA here is from genome assembly GCA_030674155.1 of Stramonita haemastoma. Lineage (NCBI taxonomy): Eukaryota > Metazoa > Mollusca > Gastropoda > Neogastropoda > Muricidae > Stramonita > Stramonita haemastoma. The sequence continues at coordinate 36,045,542 of CM060347.1, read as the reverse complement.
TTTCTGTGTGTTTCTGTCTCTGTGTGTCTCTGCCTCTGTCTGTTTGCTTGTCTGCTTGTGTGTCTGTCTCTGTCTGTCTGCCTTTCTCTCTTTGTCTCTATCTCGCTCTCTCTCTCACTGTTTGTTTCTGTCTGTCTGTCTGTCTGTCTGTCTGTCTGTCTGTCTGTCTGTCTGTCTCTCTCTCTCTCTCTCTCTCTCTCTCTCTCTCTCTCTCTCTCTCCTCTCTCTCTCTCTCTCTCTCTCTCTCTCTCTCTCTCTCTGTTTAAGGATTAAACACAGTGCCACTCACCTATCTCTACAAACCGGGTCACTGCACTAGTGGCTTGCTGAGAGCTGGAGGAGATTAGGGGTCACACTATTTTGGCCCCCTTCAAATTGGCTCCTTTTGGCCCCTTAGAATTGGCTCTTTTTGGCCCCCTTAGAATTTGCTCCTTGTGGCCCCCTCAGAATTGGCTCCTTTTGGCCCCCTTCAAATTGGCTTCTTTTGGCCCCCTTAGAATTTGCTCTTTTTGGCCCCTTTAGAATTGGCTTCTTTTGGCCCCTTTCAAATTGGCTCCTGTGTTTTGGACGGACGCCATAGTCGCGTGGTGAAGACTGTTAGAATTGAACCCCAGGGTCCATGAACCTCCCCCCTCCCTCCCCAGTGGGAATGCTGGGGTCTGCAAGTAGAAACAGCATGGCCACCTGCTGCCCCTTCTCTGCTAGGAAGTCCCTCTTTTCTACCCCTCCCTTTTTCCTGCCTCCTTCCCTTTCTTCCTGTCACCTCCTGCTGGGTCCATTCTCCTGCCTCTGCTCCAGAGAGACTTCCCAGAGAACCCTTCTCTCCCAGGCTGAAGCGGCATTGCGGCCTGACCTGACATTTACTGCATGGAGCACAACGGGCTTTCTCTCTTTGGCAGACAAGAGTTTAGTTGTAGTGTATTTTATACCACTCTCTGTCACAGCAGATTTTTTCTGCGTGAAATTCGGACTGTCCTCCCCGGAGAGAGTGCGTAGCCACAAGTGCAGCGCCTACTCATTATTTCTTTTTTCTTTTTCCTGTCTCCAACTGTATTTATTTCCCTATCAGAGGGGTTGTTCTTCATAATTTTGCCAGGAAAAACCCCTTGGTGCCGTGGGTTCTTTTATGTGAGCTAAATAATGGTGTGTAACACACGGGACCTCGGTTTATCGTCTCATCCGAAAGGCTAGCACCCAGACCACCACTCATGGTCTCATGGATGGAGGGAATATCTAGCACAGCATGTACAGAAGGTGGGATGCGGTTTACACTGCCAGCCCCCTAGCATCCCCACAGGGGCATTGGTGAACTGTTTCTTTGTAACAAGGTTCCTCATTCTTTGGTTACACAGCTGTCATGTGTCCTCATTCTTTGGTTACACAGCTGTCATGTGTCCTCATTCTTTGGTTACACAGCTGTCATGTGTCCTCATTCTTTGGTTACACAGCTGTCATGTGTCCTCATTCTTTGGTTACACAGCTGTCATGTGTCCTCATTCTTTGGTTACACAGCTGTCATGTGTCCTCATTCTCTGGTTACACAGCTGTCATGTGTCCTCATTCTTTGGTTACACAGCTGTCATGTGTCCTCATTCTTTGGTTACACAGCTGTCATGTGTCCTCATTCTCTGGTTACACAGCTGTCATGTGTCCTCATTCTTTGGTTACACAGCTGTCATGTGTCCTGCAAGAGTGGAGGACAACAGTCAGATAAAGTTCTTAGCATTGGGTCAAGCCTGGTTAGAGATACTAAGCGTGTGTACGTGTGTGTGTGCGTGGGGGGGGGGGGTATGTGTATGTGTGCGTGTGCGTGTGCGTGCGTGTGTGTGTGTGTGTGTGTTGTGTGTGTGTGTGTGTGTGTGTGTGTGTGTGTGTGTGTGTGTGTGTGTGTGTGCGTGTGTGTGTGCGTGTGTGTCTTTGTCTGTGTCTGTGTCTCTTTGTGTGCGTTTTTGCATAATTTTTGTGTATGTTTTGGGGGAATATATATATATATATGTGTGTGTGTGTGTGTGTGTGTGTGTGTGTGTGTGTGTGTGTGTGTGTGTGTGTGTGTGTGTGTGTGTGTGTCTGTGTCTGTGTGTCTGTGTGTCTGTGTGTCTGTGTCTGTGTGTGTATGTGTGTGTCTGTGTCTGTGTCTGTGTATTTGTGTGTGTGTTTACTTATTTTTATTCTTTTTAATTTATTCTTTTATATCGAGGATAATGGAATAAGCACTCATGTGCCTTTTTACATCCATTCTCCGTGTGTATGCAGTTTTGTCAATCTTGTCATCAGTTCCCACCAGCACACAATGGCCTACTCTTCTATGGACTA
>CM060347.1:36033229-36038229 GCA_030674155.1 Stramonita haemastoma | reverse complement strand
CTTCTTCTTCTTCTTCTTCTTCTTCTTCTTCTTCTTCTTCTTCTTCTTCTTCTTCTTCTTCTTCTTCTTCTTCTCTTCTTTTAAACCATTTTGATTCAGTTTTATCATGTTCGACATTGTTGTATATCATGAAATGCGGTTTTTCACATTAATGTAAAAAGCAAGCAAAATGTTAACACAAAGCATAATGAAATATAATAAAGTATAAGAGAAATTAGGAAAATCAGAAGAAGAGAAAAAGAAAACATACACACACATACTCACACAAATATGTTCAAGTTATAGCGAAAAGAAAGATGAGATAGGTAGACGAAGAAACAAACAGATAGACAGAAGACACGGACAAATATAGATAGTATGTTTTACATGGATTAGTATAACTTTTTTCTATGAAGGTTCTGTCATTTAAAGTAAACCATCAAGTAAAAACTTCTTCTTCTTCTTCTTCGTCTTCGTCTTCGTCTTCGTCTTCGTCTTCTTCTTCTTCTTCGTCTTCTTCTTCTTTGCATTCTTCTTCTTCTTCTTCTTCGTCGTCGTCTTTGTTGAACCCTCAGACAGCAGCTATCGTTGTCTGTCCTGTGAGCGAAGCTGTGTGGCGCTGTGGAGAAGCGCCTGACAATTCAGGCCCTGCACATTCCACTTGGGTGTACAGTACTGATGTAGGCAGCACGAGGGAGGAGACAGAACAGCAGATTGATTGATTGATTGATTGATTGATTGATTGATTGATTGATTGATTGATTGATTGATTCTTTTATATCGAGGATGATGGAATAAGCACTCTTGTGCTTTTTTACATCCGTGTGTATGCAGTTTTGTAAATGTCATCTGTTCCCACCGGCACACGATGGCCTACTCTTACGATAAGCGGAACAGGATTTAACGTGTACGCAAGATGTTCTGCGTGCGTTCGCACACGGGACCTCGGCTTAAAGTCTCATCCAAAGGACTTTTGGGGAGAGTGGAGTCAGCACTGATGTTAACTCCAGGAGAAAAATCTCGACCGGACTCGAACCCGGGTCGTCAAATTGCCAGCGCAATGTTCTGACCACTAGGCTATCCGCCCCCAGAGAGACAGCAGGGTAGTGGCTGTGGTGTGGAAAGAAGGAGGCACTGTGGACAAGCCTGACAGAGTGGGATCTGGGATGCTGGTTCATGTCCAGGCCATTGCCATGCCCCTAACCAAGGGGTACAGTACACAAGCAATAGTAATGAACTCTGAACACACACACACACACACACACACACACACACACACACACACACACACACACACACACACACACACACACACACACACACACACGAAAAGTTCCGCTTTTCGTAAGAGTAGGCCATCGTGTGCCGGTGGGAACAGATGACAATATTTACAAAACTGCATACACACGGGGACCGGATGAAAAAAAGCACATGATTGCTTATTCTGTTATCCTCGATATAAAAGAATAAATAAATAAAGAATAAATAAATAAACACACACACACACACACACACACACACACACACACACACACACACACACACACACACACACAACATCGTGTGCCGGTGGGAACAGATGACAATACTTACAAAAAACTGCATAAACACGGGGACCGGATGAAAAAAAGCACATGATTGCTTATTCTGTTATCCTCGATATAAAAGAATAAATAGATAAGAAAGAAATAAATAAAACACGCACACACACGCACGCACGCATGCACGCACGCACGCACGCACGCACGCACGCACGCACGCACGCACGCACGCACGCACGCACGCACACACACACACACACACACACACAGATGTTGTTGTTTTTTTCTTCACCTTCTTCACCAGTCCCGTAGTCCCGTGGACCGCGGGGACACAACTAAAGATTTTGTAGCCAGCTTCCTCCACTCTGCGCTGTCCCCCTTCCTCTGTAGGGGCAGAGGACCGTGGGGAGTGGAGGAAGCTGGCTACAAAATCTTCAGTGTACGTATATAATTATTTACGGAAGATATACTTGCTGTCTATAATAGAGTCTGTGCTGCTGCCATTGGGGCTGTGTGTCTTCAGCTTGGTGTTCTGTGCCCTGATGTGCAGGCTGTGTGCCCACCAGGCCTGCCAGAGCACTGACCAGGCCCCGCCCACACTGAGGCAAGGGAGGCACAGCTCTGTCACAACAAGCTAGGACTGATCAGCAGTGAGAGCTGCTAGCAACTGGAGGGGGGATCGCGCCTTGCTTTCATTTCAGTCCCCCAGTTCACTCAGCTGTCAGTGATCACCTGCCTGTTTAGGGTCGGGAAAGGTAAAGCAGCGACGGAATTTGTTTGTTTTTTAATTTATTTATTTGTTTCATTTATTTATTTATCTATTTAGTTAGTTAGTTAGTTAGTTAGTTAGTTTTTGTTTGTTTGTTTGTTTATTCATTTATTCTTCTATATCGAGGATAGTGGAATAAACACTTATATGCTTTTTTCATCCAGTCCCCGTGTGTATGCAGTTTTGTGAATCGTGTCCTCTGTTCCCACCGGCACATAATGGCCTACCCTTAAAAAAAAGCGGAACAGGATTTAATGTGTGCACAAGATGTTCTGCGTGCGTTCGCACACGGGGCCTCGGTTTAAAGTCTTATCCAAAAGACATTTTGGGGGAGTGGAGTCAGCACTGAAGTTAACTCCAGGGGAAAATTCCCCTCGAACGGGAATCGAACTCGTGACGGAGAGGAGATAGGCACCACCCTCAACATGCTGGCCCCTAGAGAAGAGAGGTCACTGATGCCTCGCTCCCCTACGACCACACAGGTTATGGGACACCTTTTCCTTTTTAACATAGAAACACAAAACCAGTTACGGGAAGCTTTCTCCTCGGGGTGTGACTCATTGTGTGTTTGGCTATAACGGGGCTGACAGTTGGCACAACAGCACAAGCAACGTTCGGCAGCCCTGGCACAGGAATGGCAGGCAGTGGCAAAAGTGTTACTTCCAGTCTAAGGGAAGAAACTGGTTAATAACATTATACATCATCAATTTTCTCTATTGCTTCCCTTGATCAAAATTTTAGTAGGCACGATAAAAAACAATCATTTTTTTTTGTTCTTAGAATTTTGTTTTACTTTCCTCGGTTACAGCTCTGAGGATCCCCAATGGTGAGGTGTTGCGTATGGGACCGTGTCTGCCCTCCCTGAAGGCATCTGCTGTTTCCGTAACCCACCGAACGCTGACAAGTGAGGGACCTTCAACGTGCATAAGTAATCTTTTCTGTGTGTATACTTATACACGAGGGGAATCAAGCCTCTGGTAGGTCTGCACTTGAAGTTGACTTGAAAGATCGTAACATTCTCTACGCTTGATTTACCAGACGCTGCCCAGATTCACCTGACAGACCCGTGGGTTGAAGCAGAGTCATACTAACCACTGGCTGCAGCACCCGCCATTCCGTGAGATGGAACTGAATCCAGCACGGTGAAACTGACCTCAAGTTGAATAAGAAAGACAAGAGGAAACAATTTGAATAACACACACATTACAATTCTAAATAACACACACACACACACACACACACACACACAACACACACACACACACACACACACACACACACACAGATACACAGATACACAGATACACAGATACACAGACACAGACACAGACACAGATACACACACACACACACACACACTTCTAAATAACACACACAATCATAATTCGAAATAACACACACACACACATATTTCGAAATAACACACACACGCACGCGCGCGCGCACACCCACATTCACCGACACCACAAACACAACTCAAGCACACAACACACACACACACACACACACACACACACACACACACACACACACACACACACACACACACACACATCACACTCACTTAATATAACACACACACACACACACACACACACACACACACACACACACACACAACACACACACACACACAACTGTCTTTAGAAGTACAGAAACGCAGAAAGATATATATATATATAAAGATCCCATCTCTGATAATTCACACATAATAAACGCTCCGATTACAATGCAGGAGGTCAGTGATGCTATCCAATCGGTAAGCAATAAGAAAACATCGGTGGGAATAGATGTTGTATCTAACGAAATGATGAAACATTTGCCAGAGAACTGGATTTCTCTGCTTCTTGATCTTTTTCAGCAATGCTGGGCTAAGGGTTTGCTCCCCATTGTGTGGAAACAATCTATCATAGTTCCAATTTTAAAACAGGGAAAACCCAAAGAAGACAAAAATAGTTACAGGCCCATTGCACTCACTTCACACGTAGGAAAACTTATGGAAAGGATTATATTAAACAGATTAGTGCATTACTGTGACAAAAACAAAATACTTCCTGTTGAGCAGGCAGGCTTTCGAAAAGGCAGATCCAGTATAGATCACCTGGTAAAACTAACCACACATATCAAGCACCAATTTGCCCGCAGAAAAAACGTTCTTGCTACTTTTTTCGATGTATGTAAAGCGTATGATCAAGTCTGGCATGCTAGATTACTTTTTAAACTTAAATCTATTGGTTTGTCCGGTAACATGTATTTCTATGTCAAAAAGTTTCTATGGGGCAGAGGCATTCAAGCTAAAATTGGAAACACCTATTCCACCCCGAGATTTCCGACAATAGGAATACCACAAGGATCTGTTATCGCCCCTTATCTTTTTAACCTTCTACTTTATGACCTTCCGAGATCCCTGCCAAATAACGTTGTCCTCGTTCAGTATGCAGATGATCTGTGCATGTGGATGAAGACAACAATGAAAAAGGTAACCCCCAAGAGACAGTTAAGCTACATTAGAAAAACTTACCAGCTTGAACTTGATAAGCTTAGTATTTATATGACAGAAAATGGATTACTGTTATCTCCAGAGAAGACCAACATTGTTCTCTTCAATAATGGGGCTGACCCTGAGGGTTTGCCTACTTTCAAAATGCAGGATAGGCACCTTGAATACAAACCAATGGTAAAGTTTCTGGGTATTTATATTACTTCAAAAC
>CM060347.1:36025729-36028229 GCA_030674155.1 Stramonita haemastoma | reverse complement strand
TCGACAGGAATATCACATTAAATTTTCTTATCATATCGACAGGAATATCACATTTTCTTATTTATCGATAGAATACACATTTTTAGTATATCGATAGGAATATCACATTTCTTAGTATATCGATAGAATATCACATTTTAGTCTATTCAATAGTATATCAATAGGAATATCACATTTCTTAATATATTGATAGGAATATCACATTTCTTAGTATATCGATAGTAATATCACATTTCTTATCATATCGTGAAAGAATGTTTATCAATGGTTTGGTTTTGGGCGCAGGTCTGCAGGAAATCAGCTTTCACTTCCCACAGCCTTTATAATGTTCATGTTGTTTTATATCACTTTATGTAAGATATGAGTGAGGCACGCACGCGCGACACGGGCGTGTGTGTGTCAATCAATCAATCATCAATCAAATTTTATTTCCAGATGGTAATTGAGTAAGCATTGATTTGTTTTTTTCCACCAAGCCATCCATCTAAATAAAAGAAAAAATCAAAACAACTGCAAAAACAAAACAAAGCAACACAAAAAAACAACAAAAATCAAAGCAGAAAATCCCTAGCAAAACAATAAACCAACAAAGAAAGAAAAGGGGAAAAAACAAATAAAGAAACAATAAAACAACAACAAACATTTCACCAACATTAATTAGCTAACATGATCAACAGCCTTAAAATACAATATATCTATAGATAAAAACAAGACAACAACAATAGCGCCAAAACAACCAAAAGAGAAAAAAAAAAAAAAAAACCTCCCACTCAAAATTCAAACCACACACACACACACACACACACACACACACCACACACACACACACACCACACACACACACACACACATACATACATCACAACACACCACACACAAACACACACACACACACAACACACACACACACAACAACACACAAACAACACACAAACACACACACACAAACACACACAAACACACACACACACCACAGACAAAAAACACCCACAGTGTTTCACACACAAACAAATGGACACCTACAAAGACAAGACAACGGATCCATGACGACATAATCACACGCCCCATCATCACAACACTACATCACAATACACAAACTCACACAAAACAACACATCACAGCACAAACGCCGTTAGCACCACAAGAACACGTACAATGGTTTGTGTCTCAATCAAGAACGTATTGTATATATGTTACAAACAGATTGTTCTTTAATATTAATGGAGTGTAAACATGCATTCAAGACAACAACATGAATGATTCAATCGAACATCAAACATAACAATACTAACATGCAAACACAAACATATTGTATCAAGTTTTATGAAGCAAAAATTTTCAAGCTTTATCCTGAAATGTCATAAACATTTATGTATCTTTTTAGATCGTGTTAAATATCTATAGCTTCGTTATATTGATTTTTAAAGGATAACAAATAGGAAAATTCTAATGCGTTAACGACTCTTTGTTATTATAGTATCATCTCATCTGTTTGTAAAGTTATATTTCGTCTATAACATCACATAACAAGAAAAATGAATAGGGGTAAAAAATCACAAAATACTGACATCCTAAAAGAAATAGACTAAAAAGCCAAAGAATGCTGATAGACGAATTTCGCAATCTAACTTTTACGATACTACACAACCAAATTTTCAGAATATACTATTCCAGTGTTATATGTTGAAAGAAGTAAATATTAGATAATATCATTGAATTACGATTATATATACATCACGTGTGAAAACAGCATATCCACGTTCGCCATGAGTTCAATTAAGGTTTTTAAAAAAAATGATATTTATCGAAACTATTACTGTTTCATCGTTACATTCACTACAAGTATTGATTAACTTAAGAAATAATTCCAAATTCCAAAGCAACTTTTTCAGATTACAATAACCCCCACTCAGTCTCCACCTCCCTTCCTGTGAGATAAAAAGTAAAAAACAACACTAAAACATCAAATTTGAACATCACTAATAACCCAATCCACAACGAAAAAAACATACACTACAAACACACAACAAACAAAAACAAACAAACAACAAGAAAACCAAACAAACAAAGAACAAAACCCAAAACAAACAAAACACATACAAAAAAACAAACAAACAAAAACACACAACAAACACAACATGTGACGAACAGAACGGAGTATCAAGGAGACAGAAACACAACACAAACAAAGAATTAGATACTGATTTATGACATCAAAAATAAAACCACACACACAAAACAACACACACACCACACACAACAACACAAAAACAACAACAAAACAACAACAACAACAAACAAAATAGCATCCACAATCAAATAAACAAATATTATAGTGCTATTCCATAATACAAATATCAAAATTAAAAACATGAACTAACTTTAATGAGTAAGAAAATCTCCATTAATCACAATCATTATGTTTGTCCATAAAGCAGATCACACACAAACACAACACACGTGTGAATGTTGAGTCCAGTGTGAGAGTGTCATTGTGCCA
>CM060347.1:36010729-36018229 GCA_030674155.1 Stramonita haemastoma | reverse complement strand
ATTTATAAATAGAGAGAACAATAGGGGACTGAGTAAACAACCTTGTTTTACTCCTTTTGGACAAGCAAAATAATCTGAATAATAACTCTTATCACGCACACATGCCAAAACAGAGTTATAAACACTTCGTACCGCCTTATACATTTTTCCACATACACCACATTTCCTCAATACTTCCCACAAATTGTTTCTATTGACCGAGTCGAACGCCTTTCTAAAATCTACAAAGGCAACATAAAGTTTAGTGTGTCGTTGCAAGAATTTTTGAACAATGGCAAAAAGCGTAAAAATATGGTCAACTGTAGAATAGCCTGCTCTAAAGCCTGCTTGCTGTTCAATTATTTTATCTTCTTCCATAGCCCATCTAGAAAGCCTTTTGGTTAAAATATATGTGTATATCTTGCTAACCACACTAGTTAAAGCTATTCCACGATAATTACCTGGTTGGTCTATATCCCCTTCTTATAGATGGGTACAATCATAGATTTTGACCATTCCACAGGAAAAAGGCCAAAATCAAAGAGTTTATTGAAATAGGCAACAAGAAAAAGTTGTGCAGGTCCTGACAAGATTGTCAGCGAAATGTTAAAACATGCTGGTAATGAGGTCATTGAGAGAGAGAGAGAGAGAGAGAGAGAGAGAGAGAGAGAGAGAGAGAGAGAGAGAGAGAGAGAGAGAGAGAGAGAGAGAGAGAGAGAGAGAGAGAGAGAGAGAGAGAGGGAGAGAAGAGCTTTACCTCTCAGAAAATACAGGATGATATAATACATAATCCACAAATATGTTTCTGGATTCTTTATTTATCCCACGCGCGTACACACACACACACACACACACACACACACACACACACACACACAACACACACACACACACACACACACACACGCACGCACGCACGCACGCACGCACGGCGCGCGTGCCAGCATACTAAACATCTAATAAAGGAAGCGTCTTGTTCACGTAACCATGAAATTCATGACATCACCAACACGCAGCGTCCAATTGAAAATACGATGCAACGCTGAGAAAGAGAGAGTGAAAAGAAGGAACATGGAAAAACATGAATCGTCACTTGGGTCTGCGCAATGGAGATCAGATTACCCATGGTCACAGCAGTCAAGAATAATGACAATCGTGAGGATGATAAAACACCTACATGTGTGTGTCTGTGTGGGTGTTCTGTGGGTGTCTGTGTAGTGTTTGTGGAGAGAGAGAGAGAGAGAGAGAAGAGAGGGTGGAGAGAGTGAGGAGGAGTTGAGAGAGAGGAGAGAGAGAGAGAGAGAGAGAGAGAGAGAGAGAGAGAAGAGAGAGAGAGGAGAGAGAGAGAGAGAGACAGACAGACAGACAGACAGACAGACAGACACAGACAGACAGACAGACAGACGAAGACAGACACAGAGAGAAAGGGGGCTGGGGGGGCGGAAGGAGAGTGAAATGCATAATTATGTATGTGCGTGTGCTCTCGCGTGCGTGTGTGCATGGGTGCGTGCGTGCGTGCGTGCGTGTGTGTGTGTGTATGTGTGTGTGTGCGCGCGCGGCGTGTGTATATGTGTGTGTGTGTGTGTGTGTGTGTGGTGTGTGTGTGTGTGTGTGTGTGTGTGCGCGTTTGTGCACACAAAGTTGTGTATAAAATGAAAGGTGCCCTGGACGTCTCTGTCACAACAGAGGAAAATTGCGCTGTGTGCAGAAGAGGCAGACCACACTGAAAGCAGCCAGAGAAGAACGCTTGGTCAATGCATGCGGTCAGTAGTGTTGGGGATATGGCTTCATATTTTTTGGTTGTGAGCTTGTGTGATCATGTTGTGTTGGTTATATGGTTTCATATTAATGTGTGGTTGTGAGTTTGTGTGGCCATGTAGTGTTGGTGATATTGTTTCATACTTTGTGTTTGTGAGTTTGTGTGGTCACGCTGTGTTAGTGCTATGGTTTGATATTTTGAGTTTGGGAGTTTGTGTGGTCATGTTGTGTGGGTGATATTGTTTGGAACTTTGCGTTTGTCAGTGTGTGCAGTCAGATGTTCTGGCGTTATTGTTTGGTACTTTGTGTTTGTGCAGTCAGATGTTCTGGCGTTATTGTTTGGTACTTTGTGTTTGTGCAGTCAGATGTTCTGGCGTTATTGTTTGGTACTTTGTGTTTGGAGTGTGTGCAGTCAGTTGTTCTGGCGTTATTGTTTGGTACTTTGTGTTTGGGAGTGTGTGCAGTCAGTTGTTCTGGCGTTATTGTTTGGTACTTTGTGTTGTGTGTGCAGTCAGATGTTCTGGCGTTATTGTTTGGTACTTTGTGTTTGTGAGTGTGTGCAGTCAGTTGTTCTGGCGTTATTGTTTGGTACTTTGTGTTTTGTGCAGTCAGATGTTCTGGCGTTATTGTTTGGTACTTTGTGTTTGTGAGTGTGTGCAGTCAGATGTTCTGGCGTTATTGTTTGGTACTTTGTGTTTGTGCAGTCAGATGTTCTGGCGTTATTGTTTGGTACTTTGTGTTTTGTGCAGTCAGATGTTTCTGGCGTTATTGTTTGGTACTTTGTGTTTGTGAGTGTGTGCAGTCAGTTGCTTTGGCGTTATTGTTTGGTATTTTGTGTTTGTGCAGTCAGATGTTCTGGCGTTATTGTTTGGTACTTTGTGTTTGTGAGTGTGTGCAGTCAGATGTTCTGGCGTTATTGTTTGGTACTTTGTGTTTGTGCAGTCAGATGTTCTGGCGTTATTGTTTGGTACTTTGTGTTTGTGCAGTCAGATGTTCTGGAGTTATTGTTTGGTACTTTGTGTTTGTGCAGTCAGATGTTCTGGCGTTATTGTTTGGTACTTTGTGTTTGTGCAGTCAGATGTTCTGGAGTTATTGTTTGGTACTTTGTGTTTGTGCAGTCAGATGTTCTGGCGTTATTGTTTGGTACTTTGTGTTTGTGCAGTCAGATGTTCTGGCGTTATTGTTTGGTACTTTGTGTTTGTGAGTGTGTGCAGTCAGTTGTTCTGGCGTTATTGTTTGGTACTTTGTGTTTGTGAGTGTGTGCAGTCAGTTGCTTTGGCGTTATTGTTTGGTACTTTGTGTTTGGGAGTGTGTGCAGTCAGTTGTTCTGGCGTTATTGTTTGGCATTTGCTTTTGTCTTTGGACTAATATGGTCAGTTGTGTTTGTGTTATTGTTGTTTTGGTATTTGAGTGTCTCTCTGAATGTTGGTGGCTAGTTCTGTTGGTGCTGGACATACACCTGATGTCCATGCCACAGGTCAGAGGCTGCTGTTCTGGGAATGACTTCATTCATTTCTAACATGTTTGCACTACTTGGTTTTCTTTAATCTAAAAATACTTTCCTTCTTCAGCTGCGACTCCAAGATTAACTAATGTGTGAGACTTTGCGTATGCGACCGTTTTTGCCTGCGTAGCCCATTTCGACTTGAGGGCTGTATGCTGAGTATGTTCGTATGTCTGTATCCCACCGAACACTGACATGAATGGTGGGATCTTTAACATGTGTATTTGATCTTCTGACATTGTACCTACGCGATTAGAGTTACGGTACTAGCAGATCTGCACTTAAAACTGACCTGGAAGATCGTAAGATTTCCTCCTGTCTTTTTGTTTTGTGTTTTGTGTTTTTAAATTCTCTACTGTTAATTATTCACCAAATGCCCCCAGATTGAAACCCACGACTTCATGGATGCAGGGGATTGAAGTCTAACGGTTTTAACCAGTCTTCTCACTGAGCCCACAGCACACTCACTCTGGGTAGGAGCTCGCCAGTGTCCAAAAAAAATCCTTATGACTCTTATTGGACCCGAACCCGCGACCTTTCCCTTTGCAACCCAAGGCGCTAACCACTGCAGCAATCAACTCCCTTCTTTGTACACAAATCTGAAGAACAGGAAGTCCAATCCAACTGATGACATCATCTTTTTCTGGTTACAGTTACAGAAATGTTAAGAGCAGAACAAGGCAGCTGGTAATGTCTTTTGTCTTTCTGTTGACAAGTGTAAAGATCTGAAGAAGAGGGACAAATCCAACTTGGTGACATCTTCTTTTTCTGGTTACAGTAACAGAAATGGTAATGTCTTTTGTCTTTCTGTTGACAGGTGTAAAGATCTGAAGAAGAGGACAATCCAACTGGTGACATCTTCTTTTGTTCTCTCCACAGTGTGACGGCAAGATGACCACCCAATCCCCACCCCTACCCCCGCCCTCACAGCACAACATAGTCAGCCAACCACCAATCAAACCGCCTTCACCACCACCACCACCACCACCACTACTTACTCTCTCCCATCATCCTCTGCATGTTGTTCTCTTCCTGTTGACGAGTTGCATGACGGGAACGCTGTGTCAAGATGGCGGCTATCGTCCATCTTTGGGTTTTGGCGGTGTGCCCTGGGTTCCCGTTGAGTCTGCTGTGGAAAAGGGCAGAGAACCATCTTTGTCTTCTGCCTTTTCTTCCAATTCCACTTTGTCGTCTGCCTTGTCTTCTTCTGTTTCTTCTGAAGATGTACGTGTAAGTGTTGTGTGTGTGTGTGGGGGGGGGGGGGGGGGGGGGGGGGGGGGGGCGGGGAAAGGGGTTGGGAATGTGTGTGTGTATGTGCGCGCGCGTGTGCATGTGTGCGTGGTTTGTTGTGTGCGTGAGTGCGTGATGCGTGGTGTGTGTCTGTGATGTGTGTGGTGCTGTGCGTGTGGTGTGTGTCTGTATGTGTGTGTGTGTGTGTTTGTGAGTGTGTGTCTGTAGTGTGTGTGTGTGTGTTGTGTGTGTGTGTGTGTGTGTGTGTGTGTGTGTGTTGTGTGTGTGTGTGTGTGGTGTGTGTGTGTGTGTTTTGTGGTGTGTGTGTGTGTGTGTGTGTGTGTGTGTGTGTGGTGTGTGTGTGTGTGTGTGTGTGTGTTGATAGAATGTAAGTCTGGAAACAGTTCTTGTGGTCTCTGTCATACTTAATTCAATGTGTTAGTGGCATTTCTTTGAAAATGAAAAAAGTGTCCTTTTTTGTTTTGTATCACAATTGAGTGCGTTTTACTTTCATACTCCAATGGCCTCATGTTTTGGGCCCAAACGGGGTTTAAACCACCAAAGATCAACGCGTACTTTTTGCCTTCTAGACAGGTGCGTTACCTCTAGACCACCGATGTCACATTGTCTCATGTCTGTGTTATACAAGCCTAATTGCAGTGAAGAACAGAAAAACAGCACAGAAATTAAATCCCTTGCATTTAAAAGCACTAATATGAATAAGTTTGCAATGTTCAGGGGCAAAGCTGTTTTCTTGTAGGTTTGGGATTTTGGGGGCGTTATTTTGGGTAATTTGTTCTGATTGTGTTCGTTGTTTTAAAGCTCCACACTTGTTTGTTTCGTCTAGCATCATCTGCATGTCATGGATACAAGCCCTACTCCTAGAAGACATAATTATCCTTATGTCATGAATACAAGCCCTACTCCTAGAAGACATAATTATCCTTATGTAATGGATACAAGCCCTACCTGCATATCTGTATGTAATGGATACAAGCCCTACACACATAATTATCTGTATGCAATGGATAGAAGCCCTACAGACATATCTGTATGTAATGGATACAAGCCCTACAGACATATCTGTATGTAATGGATACAAGCTATACACACATATCTGTATGTAATGGATACAAGCCCTACATACATATCTGTATGCAATGGATACAAGCCCTACAGACATATCTGTATGTAATGGATACAAGCCATACAGACATATCTGTATGTAATGGATACAAGCCCTACAGACATATCTGTATGCAATGGATACAGGCCCCACAGACATATCTGTATGTAATGGATACAAGCCATACACACATAATTATCTATATGTAATGGATACAAGCCATACAGACATATCTGTATGTAATGGATACAAGCCCTACAGACATATCTGTATGTAATGGATACAAGCCATACACACATATATTTATGCAATGGATACAAGCCCTACAGACATATCTGTATGTAATGGATACAAGCCATACACACATATCTGTATGTAATGGATACAAGCACTACCTACATATCTGTATTTAATGGGTACAAGCCCTACACAGCATATCTGTATGTGATGGATACAAGCCCTACTCCTAGAAGACATCTTGATCATTCCTCCGTTAGCCTTCTGTCAAGTCTGTTCCACAGCATGCATGTATCGCAGTCTCTCTTCTGCCTCACCAACATACAGGTGGCGCCAGACTTTGGCGCTGTTCCAGCAAGTGCCCAAGGACCTGGATTAGGGAACAGCACCACTGCCTCTCTCCTCCATCACCTCCAACCTCCCCCACCCTTCCCCAAACCCTCCCCACCCTCCCCTCTTTTCAACCCCCCTTCCCCTCCTGCTTCCCCTTCTCAGCTCCACCTCTCGGCCCCGGGCCCGCTTCCAGCCATTCCAGAAAGTTCCAGGAACCAGACTGTTCCAGAAAGTTCCAGGAACCAGAATGTTCCAGAAAGTTCCAGGAACCAGACTGTTCAAGAAAGTTCCAGGAACCAGACTGTTCCAGAAAGTTCCAGGAACCAGACCGTTCCAGAAAGTACCAGGAACCAGAATGTTCCAGAGCATGCAGGAGCCTCCTACCCCCCAGACCTCTCTGGAGAAGGGGGCCCGGGTGTGGGGGTCGTCCCTGGAGAGGGGGAGGGAGGGTCCGCGGTGCAGGGGCCAGCGTCCTCTCCGCCCCCGGCTCCCCCTCTTCCTGACAGCGCGGGGGCCGGGCTGGGTCCCTTTCCCGGCCTGCCCTCATGGCCCCCCCTCCCCAAGGCGCCGGACTCTCCTCCTCCCACAGGTGGCGGAGGTGCCGGGTTCGGGGATGGTCCTAGATCCCCGCAAGGGTCTTCTTTGAAGAACGTTTCGGGATCGGTGTCTTCGGGGCATATCGGTTTTGGATTCGGGGATTTTCCTGGGATCCTTCTGGGATCGACTTTGGCAAACCAAACTACATCTGAGGGGAGTTTGGGTTCTGTGCGAACGGAGGGTCGGATCCCTTTCAACGTGTCCCTGTGTGGGGCGGGGAGGCAGTACTCCTGCAAGGATCGCTGCGGGGAGGTGAGTGGTGTGGTAGTGGTGGGGGTGTGGTGGTGGTGGTTGTGGTGGTGGTGGTGGTGGTGTGGTGGTGGTGATGGTATGGTGGTGGTGGTGGTGGTAGTGGTGGTGGGGATGGCGGTGGTAGTGGTGGTGGGGGTGGTGGTGGTGGTGGTGGTGGTGATGGTGGTGGTGGTGTGGTGGTGGTGGTGGTGGTGGTGTGGTAGTGGTGTGGTGGTGGTGGTGGTGGTGGTGGTGGTTTTGGGTTCATTTTGCGTGTGAAAGAGTGAGGTAGGTAGATTAAAAAAAAGGAAAATAACAGAAAATACAGGTTGATGAAGCATTGGCTGGTTGATTAGCTGACTGGTAGTTGCTGGGCTGGCTGGCTGGCTAACTAACTAAGTTGGTGGGTTGCCTAGTAGACAGGCGGGTATTTTCATGGTTGGTTTGGTCAAAGGATAGTTCGGAAACCAAGGAGCTGGCATGGGATTTCCAAGTTGACTCGTCA
>CM060347.1:36000729-36005729 GCA_030674155.1 Stramonita haemastoma | reverse complement strand
TGTGTGTCTGTGAATAGCCTCATGCGTGTGAATGATTTGAATGTAGGCACTTTGATTCGTTTTCCTTTACAAGATTCAACGCTTTAAAAACTGGTATTGTGGTTGTCATTCTTCTTCTTCTTCTTCTTCTTCTTCTTCTTCTTCTTCTTCTTCTTCTTCTTCTTCTTCTTCTTCTTCTTCTTCTTCTTCTTCTTCTTCTTAATTTTCCTTCGCAATTCTTCTTCTTATTATTGTTATCATCATCATCATCATCATCATCATCATCATCATCATCATCATCATCATCATCATCATCATCATCATTATCATCATCATCATCATCATTATGATTATGATTATGATTATGATCATTATTATTATGAAACTGTCCTCCATGCCATGTATGGTAAATTAACTACTTTTTACATTTGTCTGTCCCCACCCCCCTCAGGGCTGGATGTAAAAAGCGATTGTTGTGCTTATTCTATTACCATCTATAGCTAAAATGTGCTCATTATTCATTGCTTTCTTTCTCTCTTTGTCTCTCTGTCTCTCTGTCTCTTGTCTGTCTGTCTGTCTGTCTGTCTGTCTGTCTGTCTGTCTGTCTGTCTGTCTGTCTGTCTGTCTGTCTGTCTGTCTGTCTCTCTCTGTCTCTCTCTCTCTCTCTCTCTCTCTCTCTCTCTCTCTCTCTCTCTCTCTCTCTCTCTCTTTCTGTCTCTCTCTGTCTCTCTCTGTCTCTCTCTGTCTCTCTCTGTCTTCTCTGTCTCTCCCTGTCTCTCTTCCCTGTCTCTCTGTCTGTCTGTCTGTCTGTCTGTCTGTCTGTCTGTCTGTCTCTCTCTCTCTCTCTCCTCTCTCTCTCTCTCTCTCTCTCTCTCTCTCTCTCTCTCTCTCTCTCTCTCTCTCTCTCTCTCTCTCTCTCTTTCTTTCTCTCTTTGTGCCTATTGTCCACTTTCAAGTATTATAGTCTTAACATATTTTTATACAAAAATGTTTGGATTATGAAATTGTATTCTTGTCGTCTAAATAAAGACGGGCAGTGCCTGGTTTTTTATCTGTTTGTTTTTTCAATATTTTATTCTTTCTCTCTTTGCTCGGTTTTTTCCCTCACACATAATTATGTTACGCCCTTTTGGACTTTAAAATCACGTTCTTGGATATGACTTGATAAATGTTATGTTTCTGCAAAACCTTATAATGTTGTTGATTTTTTATATATTTGTTTGTTGTAAGGGTTTTTGTTGGGTATTTTAGTTCTATTTTCTTGTGAGTTTTCTTTTTCGTTTCCTCCATACTATTGTCTTCAAGTAAGAAAGATTTGTCAACATGTTTTTAATATATATCTTTTTTTCTTCGGGCTGTTCTTTTCCCTGCAATCTCATCTTAATTTCAATCTGTTTATTTAATTATAACTAGTGTATCTCTTGACATGAATGTTCGGGTCAGCTAGGGATTATGTGTTTGTTAAATACATATCTATCTCATTTCTTTGAATAAGTATCAATGTATCCTATTGGGGTTATTCATTTGCAGAATGTATGCATAGCTCCTCTTTACACTCATAGGTTGAATTTCTATTCTTGGTGATGGTGATTTTGTTTTTTCTTTTGTTTTGCTTTTGCCTTCTGTTTTTATCTTAGTTTTGGAGTTTTTTGTTTTAGTGGAGTTTTTGTTGTTGCTATTCCCTAATCAGGGCAAATCACTACCCCCCCCCCACTTTTTTTGTTGTAATATGTTTTGTGAACATTACCGCAGTGGGACTTCCATTCGCGAAGAGCCTGTGAATGCAGGGTAAATTGCTCGGTTTGATATGCAATTATCGGAGCGTTCGACCACCCTTCCTCAGTGTAAATGGGCCCAAAGCCTCACATTAAATCATTAAATCATTTTGTCATTGTCATTTTTCATTCTCTATCTCTCCCTCTCTCTCTGTTTCTCTCTCTTCTCTCTCTCTCCTCTCTCTCTCTCTCTCTCTCTCTCTCTCTCTCTCTCTCTCTCTCTCTCTCTCTCTCTCTCTCTCTCTCTCTCTCTCTCTCTCTCTCTCTCTCTCTCTCTCTCTCTCTCTCTCTTCTGTAGCTGTGTCTCACCCACACCCTCCACCCCCATCTTTCTTTGTTTATTTATTTCTCTTTCTTTTCTCTCTCTCTTTCTTTCTTTCTTTCTTTCTTTCTGTCTGTCTTTCTTTCTTTCTTTCTTTCTTCCAGCCCCCCGACGTGGCCTCCCCCATAACGGTGCACATGGACTGGCAGGAGTCTGCGCGCACTTGGCGCATCACCACCCAGGCAGCAGACGACAGCGACCCTCCGGCTTTCCTGGAGGCCCGGTGCGGGGTGAATGAGGTGGGGGTCCCGGTCCTGTGCCGCATTGTCACCTGCCATGCCTCCTTCCGCCCCGACAACATCTTCTGTCTGCCCCTCCTCCCCACGCCTCTCACCGTGCGGGTAAGGGAGGGAGGGGGAAGGAGAGGGGGAGAGAGGGGGGAGAGAGGGGGCAGAGAGGGGGGAGAGGGGGAGAGAGGGGGGAGAGAGGAGAGAGGGGGGAGAAGGGGGGGAGAGGGGGGGAGAGAGGGGGGAGAGGGGGCAGAGAGGGGGGAGAGAGGGGGGAGAGAGGGGGAGAGAGGGAGGAGAGAGGGGGGAGAGAGGGAGGAGATAGGGGGGGGAGAGGGGGAGAGAGGGAGGAGAGAAGAAGAAGCAGAGAGGGGGGAGAGTAGGGGAGAGGGAGAGAGAAGGGGAGAGGGGAACTCGAACTCGAATGATTTATTCACAAAAAATGCCGTTGGCCCATACATGAAGGGGGTTGCCGAACTGCTTAGTATTTTGGCGTTAGATTAAGACAACAGCAATAACAACAAAAGGAATTATTATAGAGCAGCAACATCAGTTACAAAGATGTGACTTACAAGAATAAAATATCTCTTATTCTGAAAGCTTTACACAAATATAAAATGAGGCTGCGCACAACTTCAGGCTGACTTGACGCCATGAGTAAACAGAGTCTAAAAGAATTAGCCTGCCTACTATATTTCACAGGGATGTAACTCTGCCTAACAGCCTCTAACACTGGACAGCATCACACAAAATGTACTTCATTATCAAGTTCCTGCTTACATAATGGGAATAGTAACCTGGGGTCATCAACATTATGTTCTCTGTATCTGAATTTATGAACATTTATATCTGATACACCAAGTCTAAATTTAGACAAAATTATGTTCAAATGTATGTCAATACCAAGCTTGAGATAAGGTCTGATATCATGTGTACTTTAAATTGTCTTTACATTTGATCTCTTTCACTGGTTTGTATAATTATGGTCACTCCATTGCCGCCATCAGCAGTCAATCAGTCTTTGTCTGAAAGCGTTCATGATTTCTCTACAATTTCCAATACCTTGTTTGAGCCAAATAAATTCCAAACCAAGTTCAAATAAACAGGTACGTATTTGGGGGAGAGGGGGGGAAGAGACAGAGAGAGACAGGCACTGCCCTCACCTGGTTTAGTTCGTACCTGACAAACCGATTCCAAACTGTGGCAGTAAACAAGATTCTTTCCACACCAACCAAACTAGAATGCGGAGTCCCTCAAGGATCTGTTCTAGGCCCTGTTCTCTTTACTCTCTACACTGCTCCCCTGTCACATGTTATTAAATGTCATCAGATCAACCATCACTTTTATGCAGACGACTCTCAGATTCTAAGCAGTGACACACCTGAAAATTTGCCTTCTCTCTTGACAAATATGTCCTACTGCCTTCAAGATATCCAAAACTGGATGATACAGAACAAATTACAAATAAACGCAGATAAAACCGAAGCCATGCTTGTAGGGACCAAACACAAACTGTCTTTTATCACAACAACTTCAATAGAATTCGGCAATACGTCAGTCCCTCTATCCAGTGCTGTAAAGTATCTAGGAGTCGTTATTGACAACACACTCTCCATGCAAAAATTCATCACCCAGACCTGTCAGTCATGCTACTATCAACTACGTCGTATTAGTGCAATTCGGAAGTACCTGTCCACTGATGCAACATCCAAACTAGTCACTTCTCTTATTCTTTCACGTCTGGACTATTGCAATTCTCTTTTGGCTGGTCTGCCAGCATCATCTACCCACTCTCTCCAACGTATACAAAACTCTGCAGCTCGAATGGTCCTCAGAAAGAAAAACATCTGAACACATTACTCCTCTCTTGCAATCTCTCCACTGGCTGCCTGTGCCACAGAGAGTAAACTACAAGATCAGTACTCTGTTATAAATGTCTCCACAAAACAGCACCTCCTACCTCTGTGAATGTCTTCACGTGTACACACCTTCTCGTACCCTCTGCTCGGCTGCAGATACCTTATTCTTAAAAATTCCGAGATTCAACTTATCTACCGTTGGCCGCCGCTCTTTCTCTATTTCTGGTCCATCAATCTGGAATGACCTCCCTCTATCCCTTCGGCAAAAGCCTACATATGACACTTTTAAATCCAACCTCAAGACACACTTGTTTCAAACCTAAGATTTTTACCTCCTGTTTTCATCTCTTTTTGTCCCTGCCTCCAACATTTGAAATTCCATTCACCCTGTCAAAATGTATAACCTCTATAGGTGTGTGTGTGTGTGTGTGTGTGTGTGTGTGTGTGTGTGTGTTGTGTGTGTGTGTGTGTGTGTGCGGCGCGCGCGCGCGCGTGCGCGCACGCGTGTGTGCTTTCGATTTTGCTAGAATTATTTATTGTCATTGGTTGGTTATTGTGAGGGTCGAGTGCAAGCGCTTTGATTTGTTTTTACAAGATATAGCGCTATATAAATTCCATGTATTAATATTATTATTATTAAGAGAGAGAGAGAGAGAGAGAGAGAGAGAGAGAGAGAGAGAGAGAGAGAAGAGAGAGAGAGAGAGAGAGAGAGGAGAGAGAGAGAGAGAGAGAGAGAGAGAGAGAGAGAGAGAGAGAGAGATGAGAGAGAGAGAGAGAGAGAGAGAGAGAGAGAGAGAGAGAGAGGAGAGAGGAGACAGACAGACAGACAGACAGACAG
>CM060347.1:35990729-35995729 GCA_030674155.1 Stramonita haemastoma | reverse complement strand
GAGATCGTCACTTCGGTTTATAGCCTTTTTTGAAGGGCTTTAGAGGAGAATCACCACCACCACCACCACCACAACAACAACAACAACAACAGCAGGACCACCACTACCCCGACAACAACCACACCCACACACACGACCGTAGCCGCAGCAGCCACCACCTTACCTATACCTGAAAACAAAGTTTTAAAAAACCCTTTTCTTTTCAGCAAAACTGTTCCACACCCTCATCTCACCTCCAACAACGACAACCACCACCACGCCAAACCCTCCTGCCATCCACCTTCATCACCACCCTACACCACCACCACTTCCAAATACACCACCACCACCGCTGCCACCCTCTCCCTCCCCTCCTCTTCCTACGTCTGGTTCTCCACCCCCTCCTCTCCGCACACCCCCACTCCCCACCCCACCTCCACACCGCCCTCTGTGTGGCCACGCTGGCGGTGGTGGTTGCTTGGCTGGGGGTGGGGAGGGTGGGGAAGGGCGTGGCGGAGGAGGCAGAGTGGGGAGGGGGAAGGGGAGGGGAAGGGTGGTGCCGAGTGTCGTCCGTGCTGACGCATTGGTTCTCGCTGTCCGCGGCGCTGTGGGCAGGGCTGGCGGTGGCGGAATTGTGGCGACTGTCCAGGTGAGATATTGTTGTTTAGTATTATCGGTATGCTTGTGGATGGGTGGGGTGGGGAGGGGTGCGTGTTTGGGGAGGGGGATGCGTGTGTATCTGTGCTCAGTATCGTTGATATAATGAAAAAAGGGGTTGTTTTAAACTGTTCATTATCGATGATATAATGAACAAGTATTGTGTTTTAACCTGTGTTTATTATCGTTGATATAATGAACAAATATTGTGTTTTAACCTGTGTTTATTATCGTTGATATAATGAACAAGTATTGTGTTTTAACCTGTGTTTATTATCGTTGATATAATGAAAAAATATTGTGTTTTAACCTGTGTTTATTATCGTTGATATAATGAAAAAATATTGTGTTTTAACCTGTGTTTATTATCGTTGATATAATGAAAAAATATTGTGTTTTAACCTGTGTTTATTATCGTTGATATCCTCTTCCAACCTCAAACATTCCCACCCCTCGCTTGCTTTTTGTTGTTGTTTTTTCCAACATTTTCTGATGTATAGTCTACTCTATAGAAAGGATGTTTTTTTTCGTTTTTTTTTCTGTTCTGTATGGCGTATCGCTCTTCTGCTAGAGCCCCCAGGTTGCCAGTGGTCAGACTCGGCGTGTGCAGCCCCTGTCTTTTCCATGCAGGCAGCCACTCTCCGACAGTGTGGAGCAGGTCTCCAATCCACTCCTGGCAGCACACCTTTGGTTTTGAGATGTAATCAGCTGCCACTCTCAGCACGAAATGACACTATTTATTCTTACGAGTAGCAGAACAGCTTATAATTATTATTATTATTATTATTATTATTATTATTATTATTATTATTATTATTATTATTATTATTATCATCAGTAGTAGTAGTAGTAGTAGTAGTAGTAGTAGTAGTAGTAGTAGTAGTAGTAGTAGTAGTAGTATTGTTATTATTATCATCATTATCATCATCGTCATCGTTATCGTTATCGTTGTTGTTGTTGTTATTATTATTATTAATATTGTTATTGTTGTTGTTGTTATCATCATCATCATCATCATCATCATCATCATCATCATCATCATCATTATTATTATTATTATTATTATTATTATTATTATTATTATTATTATTATTATCATTTTTGTTGTTGTTATTGTTGTTATTTATTATCATTATTATTATTATTATCATTACTACCGTAAATTCCCTAGCATACGACCTCCCCCCCCCCCCCCCCTGTGCACTGATTTAGGGCAAAATTGGGGGGAGGGCGTTTGCTAGGGATAGACCCCTTTGGACAAAGTATTTTTTGTGCTCAACTGTGTAATTGAGTGAATACAACCCCAAAAGCATGTAAGTTAGGTCGTGTGAGTAGAAGACTTGACCTATCCACAGAAAATTCACGGGCACATTCCGAAACATTCCCACCTGCTTCGTTATCCAGATACTGGAGGGCTTCCAATTTGAAAGATACAGTGTAAGACTGTCGCTTCGGCATTTTACAAAAATGGCGCAGAGAGATTCAAGAACCAACTTCCGGTCATCAGGAAGCCTCGTCAAAGTACCGGTATGTCAGTGACAGACAAAAGACGTCAGTGGAAAAGGTATGACGTCATTTTCATTCACTTTGTTGGGGATGGGTGGGAGTGAGGAGAGGGAAACAGGAAAAGGTAAAGGAGGGGGAAAAGATGACTTTTAGAACAGTCTGCACAAATCCTAGTGAAAGTGAGCATAGTCTCTTTAAAATAAAAAGCAGGGTGGGCGTTTGCTAGGTAGTTACCCCTGTGCACATCTTTTGGCCCAAAATGGGGGGTGGGCGTTTGCTAGATGGTGGGCTTATGCTAGGGATTTTACGGGTATTATTATTGTTGTTAATGAACATTATTATTATTATTATTATTATTATTATTTTTTTTTTTTTTTTTTTTTTTTTATTACTACTACTACTACTACTACTACTACTACTACTACTACTACTACTACTACCGTAAAATCCCTAGCATAAGCCCACCATCTAGCAAACGCCCACCCCCCACTTTGGGCCAAAAGTTGTGCACAGGGGTAACTACCTAGCAAACGCCCACCCTGCTTTTTTCAAAGAGACTATGCTCATTTTCACTAGGATTTGTGCAGACTGTTCTGAAAATCATCTTTCCCCCCTTCGTTACATTTTCGGGTTTTCATTTTTTCGTATTCTTTGTCCCCTCTCCTCACTCCCACCCATCCCCAACAAAGTGAATTAAAATTACCTCATGCTTTTTCCACTGACGTCTTTTGTCTGTCAGTCTTCCACTGACGTCTTTTGTCTGTCAGTGACGTTCGGGTACTTTGACAACGCTTCCTGATGGCCGGAAGTTGGTTCTTGAATCTCTCTGTGCCATTTTTGCAAAATGCCCAAGCGACAGTCTTTCAAATTGGAAGCCCTCCAGTATCTGGATAACGAAGCAGGTGGGAATGTTTCGGAGTGTGCCCTGAATTTTCTGTGGATAGGAAGAGGATCAGGGAATGGAGTGAAAACAGAGATAGACTTGAACAGCAGTACCGAAAAGACAAACAAAAACAGAAACTGTCTAAAGGACCAGCAGTTAGATCTGAACATGTCGAACAAGGTGTGCTGCATTATCTGGAAGATAAAAGATCTGAAGGCAGGGTATTGCGAAACAAGGACCTGCAAGGAAAGCGATGGAACTCGTTGGCCTTCTTTGCCTCAAAGTCCCTTTTTTTTTCTATTTTCCTTCACTTCTACTGACACGACCTAACTTCCATGTTTTTGGGGTTTGTATTAACTCAATTACACGGTTGAGCACAAAATTATTTTGTACAAAGGGGTGTATCCGTAGCAAACGCCCATCCCCCAATTTTGCCCTAAATCAGTGCACAGGGGGGGGGGGGGGGGGGGGGGGGGTATGCTAGGGATTTTACGGTACTACTACTACTATTAACCTATGTATAAGATGCTTTGCATACTTTCGTACACAAGGCCTGGGCTTATAGTCTCAGTGAAGGACGGAGTTGGTAGCGATGTTACCTCCAGGGAACATTCACTAAAATGGGTGTCTTACCTGGTTTGATCCAAGGCTGAGGTAAAGTTACAAGCGCACCGCTCTAACCCTCATGGCTTGGCTTCGCGAACGAAGATTAAGGGCACTGTCCACGTCTGGTGCAGGCTCGCTGGTGGCTGTTCAGTCCAATGCGTGACAAACAAACCCGGCCGCAGCGGCTGCAGGGGAAAGTCGATTCTGGGGTTGATGTAGAGCGGACGCGGTTCTTCCTCCTCATTCGCCTCTCCTCAAGGGCCGCTCTGCGATTGTCCTCAAAGGAGGAGACCGACTGATGCACAGTGTGTCGCCAGGCCTGCGGTCAGCAGCAAGGACTGACCACTGGTTATGGTCTATGAGACAGGCTGACAGAGATTTCTTCAGAGAGTCTTTAAATTTCTTCTTTGGTGCGCCTCTGTAGCGGTGTCCGGTGGAAAGTTCACCGTAGAGAACCATCTTCGGTAGGCGATGGTCCTCCATTCTAGAGACATGCCCTGCCCAGCGTAGCTGCGTTTTCAGCAACATGGCCTCAATGCTGGTGATCCCTGCTTGCTCCAGCACCTCAGCATTCGTGGTGAAGTCGCTCCAGTGGATGTCGAGGATGGAGCGGAGACAGCGTTGGTGGAAGCGTTCCAGAATTCGCAGGTGGTGTCTGTATGTGACCCATGACTCAGAGCCGTACAGGAGGGTGGTCAGTACCACGGCTCTGTAGACACTGATCTTGGTGTCTTTCTTCAGGTGTTTGTTTTTCCAGACACGGTGGTAGAGTCTGCCAAAAGCACCGTTTGCCTTTGCCAGTCTGTTGTCTACATCTTTATCAATCTTTGCGTCAGAGGAGATTGTGCATCCCAGGTAGGTAAACTGCTGGACTGTCTTCAGTTCTGTCTCACCAATTGTAATGTGAGGTGGGTGGTACGCTACCTGAGGTGCGGGCTGGTAGAGAACCTCTGTCTTCTTCAGACTGACTTCGAGTCCGAAGAGCTGGGCTGCCTCTGCAAAACAGGATGTTACATGCTGCAGGGCGGTTTCTGTGTGGGCTACAAGGGCAGCATCATCAGCAAAAAGTAGCTCTCGAATTTGTTGCTCCAGGGTTTTGGTGTGGGCCTGAAGACGCCGCAGGTTGAATAGGCTGCCATCTGTGCGGTAGCGTATGAAAACTCCGTCTTCGTCATCAAGATCTTCTGTGGCCCGCTGAAGCATCATGCTGAAGAAGATAGTGAAGAGGGTTGGTGCAAGAACGCAGCCCTGCTTCACCCCGTTTGTGATTGGGAAAGGCTCTGATAGGTCGTTGCTGTTTCTGACCTGGCCACGCTGGTCTTCATGTAGCTGGATCACCATGTTGAGAAACTTTGGGGGACAGCCAAGA
>CM060347.1:35965729-35985729 GCA_030674155.1 Stramonita haemastoma | reverse complement strand
AAAATGTGACGCCCCACCACGAAATGGGTCGCATAGCACATGACCCACTTTTCCACTAGAAGCCCTTAAAGGCAGGTGGGGGGTCAAGTTGTGATTTTGAGATTTTGATCGAATATAAATCTTTAGCCATTATTCTACCCTTTATTGAAATATCAAGGCATACTTTTGCTTTCTTTTGCCCTAAAACCTGTTTTGAATATATCAAAGCCCTCATTCTGGCCACCTATAAGGATCTTCACTTGTCTGTTTCTCTGTTTGTCACTTCCTGTAGTCTATCATTTCAAGTTGCAATAGTTTTTGACAGAATTGTCCGATTTTTTATCTGTATTTTTGTATTGTATATCTATTTTATTGCAAATTAACAGCATGTTAATAACTAAAAATTGACCTGTGGTGCAATGCTACTCTTTATATGGAGGAGCGTCACCTATGTGGCGCTGTGGGCAGGTCCTCCGCGCTGTGGGCGCCTCTTTCCAGGGGGCGGAGGCTGTGTGTCCACCTAGTGTGTCTGTGTGGCTGTGTGCAGGTCCTCCTCTCTATGGGCGCCTCTCTCCAGGGGGCGGGCTGTGTGTGTGCACGGGGCGGCCTGGGCCCTGCCCGCTGCTGCCGTCCTGCCCGCCTTCCTGCTGCACCCCGCCCCGCCCCCCGCCCCTCTGGCCTCCCCACCCCCTGATGACGCTCTCTGCTTCCTCAGCCGCGGTGACGTGCTGCTGGTGTTTTACGTCATCCCTGTGACGATTGTGACGTCAGTCAGCGTGACGCTTCTGGGGTTGGCGTGGTGGAATGTGTAAGTTTTGGTGTTTTGGGTCTTGTTGTTGGTGTGTGTGTGTGTGGTGTGTGTGTGTGTGTGTGTGTGTGTGTTGTGTGTGTGTGTGTGTGTGTGTGTGTGTGTGTTGCGTGTGTAGTGTGTGTTGTGTGTGTGTGTGTGTGTGTGTGTGTGTGTGTGTGTGTGTGTATGTGTGTGTGTGTGTGTGTGTGCTGTGTATCTAGTGTGTGTGTGTGTGTGTGGTGTGTGTGTGTGTGTGTGTGTTGTGTGTGTGTGTGTGTGTGCGTGTGTTTTGGTTCGGTGTGATTGTAATGTGTGGCTAAAGTTTTTTGATGAGGTGTTTGTTTGAGTTATGATTTTCTATCTCTTTGCCTGTTTGTCTGCCTCTCTGTCTCTCTGTCACTGTCTGTCTCTGTCTCTGTCTTTATCTCTCTCCGTCTCTGTCTCTTTCCCTCTCTGTCTCTCTCTGTCTCTCTCTGTCTCTCTGTCTCTCTGTCTCTGTCTCTGTCTCTGTCTCTGTCTCTCTCTCTCTCTCTCTCTCTCTCTCTCTCTCTCTCTCTCTCTCTCTCTCTCTCTCTCTCCCTTCTGTAAAACGAAAGTTGAAAATGAAGCCCACTTTTTATGGGAATGTTACACGTATACCATGACTTGAGAGAAAGATTCTTAAGTAAATGTATCAACGTACCATTGCACGATCTGTTCAGTGGAACAAATGATGAGTACAGGCACAGTTTGTCTAGATATGTTTTTCATTCTATCAATAAAAGAAAGAAAATGATAATTCAGGATGTATTTTGAAAACTTTTATGATTCGTTACGTAATTGATATGCATGATTTCCACAATTTTCCCTAGAAATTATGTTTCTGTGATTTGGTTTTGCTTCATGTTAGATGATTTAGAATAATGTGTGTTTTTCTTCTTTTGATCAGCATGAATCTATACCTTTTGTGCATTTGCCTTGCCTATGATACGAATGAACCCTTTGTTCCATCCCAAGCCCAAGAAATGTATTGTGGTCCATGGCCAATGTACATTAAATCAGTTCAGTGTTCAGTGTTCATTCATTCATTCATTCATTCGTTCATTCTCTCTCTCTCTCTCTCTCTCTCTCTCTCTCTCTCTCTCTCTCTCTCTCTCTCTCTCTCTCTCTCTCTCTCTCTCTCTCTCTCTCTCTCTCTCTCTCTTCAGATAAGACTATAAACCGAAGCCCCGTGTGCGAACGCACGCAGAACATCTTGCGCACACGTTAAAGCCTTTTCCGCATTTCGTAAGAACAGGCCATCGTGTGCCAGTGGGAACAGATAACACGATTTACAAAGACTACATACAGACGGGGACTGAATGTTAAAAAGCACGTGAGTGCTTAGTCGATTATCCTCGATATAAAATAATACAATAATGATAATTATAATAATAATAATAATAATAATAATAATAATAATAATAATAATAATAATAATAATAATAATAATAATACATGGAATTTATATAGCCCTATATCTTGTAAAAGCAAATCAAAGCGCTTGCACTCGACCCTCACAACAAACAATCAATGACAATAAATAATTCTAGCAAATTCGAAAGCACACACACGCGCGCGCGCGCGCACGCGCACACACACACACAACACACACACACACACACACACACACACACACACACACACACACACACACACACACACACACACACACACACTTATAGAGGTTATACATTTTGACAGGGTGAATGGATTTTCAAATGTTGAAGGCAGGGACAAATAGGAGATGAAAACAGAAGACAAAAATCTTAGGTTTGAAACAAGTGTGTCTTGAGGTTGGATTTAAAAGTGTCATATGTAGGCTTTTGCCGAAGGGATAGAGGGAGGTCATTCCAGATTGATGGACCAGAAATGGGAGAAAGAGCGGCGGCCAACGGTAGATAAGTTGAATCTCGGAATTTTTAAGGATAAGGTATCTGCAGCCGAGCGGAGGGAACGAGAAGGTGTGTACACGTGAAGACATTCACAGAGGTAGGAGGGTGCTGTTTTGTGGAGACAATACAATACAATACAAAACAATACATAACAATACAATCTCTCTTCTCTCTCTCTCTCTCTCTCTCTCTCTCTCTCTCTCTCTCTCTCTCTCTCTCTCTCTCTCTCTCGGGGGTGAGCGCTTCTCACGCTTTATGGCTGCAGCAAAATTGAGAGCTCTTGAAAAAATGGTTAATTTCTGTAATTAGCCTAATCAATTTGCTTCTTAGAACATCAAAACCTGCACAAAGTGTTGCATTAGGTGCTACTGAACAAAACCATATAAAATTTTCTGTGTTTATATTGAAATTTGTTGAGATACTAAACGTTTATTGTGACTTGCTGTTGTGAAAAGGGAAAAACAGTTCACACCTGTTCTGCTAGCAAGACATAAAGTGAAGTAGTCAACTATAAATATGGCCAGCACTGCTGCAGTAGGCAATGATAAAGATTCCTCTTCGTGTCCCCCTCCAGCTCTGATGGTTACAATGGAAGACCTCCAACGAATCACAGACAACCAAACTGCCATCCTCAATGACAAATTCACAAGTGTCTTTACAGAGATGTCAACCATGAAGACTTCCATCCAGAACCTCTCATGTGACATTGCAGAACTCAAACAAAGAACACTGATGATGGAAGCTTCATATGAAGAAGTCAAAGACAAACAGGAAGAACTCCAGCAGTCAGTAGACGACCTTGAGGAGGACATCACTGAAGTGAAAAAGAAAGTCGACGATGAACTTGACAAACTAGAGGCTTTCTCTCGTCAGGACAACTTAAGATTCTTCAACATTCCAGAATCCTCAGACGAGACTTACGAGTCCTGCACAGACAAAGTCTTGAATGCTCTGCAAGACTCAGTCCTGACAAAAAATTGGACCCTTGATGATATTGTCCGCGCACACCGCCTTGGACCACGCACAACTTCATCAATTTCAAAGCCATGCCCTATGATTGCAAAAATGGCACGTTGGAAAGACAAGATGGCCATCATCAACTCTGGAAGGGAAGCCCTGAAGAAAAAGGGCATCAAGGTAGCTGGTGACCTGACCACACACCAGAGAGCAGTCCTGAAGGAGCACAGGGACAGGGGCCTACACGCCTACTACAAAGGTGGAAAGCTTGTTGTCACAGGCCCACTGAGAACTGGAGAAAACCAGAGCAGAACTTGGCGTCATTCTGATGGGGCCAGGAGAGACCAGAACGTCAGCAGCAAAACGGGGGATACCCAGCGCTGCAACTCCCACTCCTCAGAGGTGGCAGCCAGGGGTGCTACCACTCTGCTCAACACCAGGGACTGGCCTGCACTGATGACTCCCAGCAGAACATCATCCACCAATCCTCCAAAGAGACCTCGTCCTCCAAGCACTCCAGAATCCGAACCCACAGGACCTGATCTGCTCATGGAAGAGGAATCATGACAAGAGGGTCTGGCCACGGGGACTCTTGTGAGGGAATCAGACAGAGAAAATGTTACCATTGACTCTTTGGAAAGAAATGATTTATCTGTACTTTCGTGGAATATTGGGGGGTTATTTGGAAAACTTTCTGACTGTGACTTCATTAATTATGTAAGTAACTTTGATGTGATTTGTTTGTCAGAAACGTTTAGTAATGAAAACATAACTATGTTGCAAAGCTTCCCTGATTATGTGTGTTTTTCTTCCCCAGCAGTTAAACTTTCTTATCATGGCAGATGCAGCGGTGGGGTTCTGGTGCTAGTGAAAAAAGTGTTTGCTAAGTTTGTGACCAAAATTGAGATAGATTGTGGAAATGTTGTTTGTATTAAGTTTTCTAAAAATCTTTTTGGCATTGATTCTGACGTGTTTCTTATTAATTGCTATTGTCCACCCTCTGCTTCCCCTTTTTATGAAACTGCCCAGACAAACTGTCATATACATGCTATTGAAGAGTGTATAGTTAGTATTCTCCTTGAGCACAATGCTAAAAGTTTCCTTGTGTGTGGTGACTTTAATGCCAGAACAGGAAATCTCCAGCCTAATCCAGAACTTATTCAGCCTTGACCCTGAAGACATGACAGAATTTAATTATGACAAGCTGATATCAAATCGATACTCAGAAGACGAAACCATAAATGATTTTGGAAAGTTATTATTGTCAATGTGTATATGCTTAGAATTGTTTATTGTAAATGGTTTGTGTACACCTGATTGTCTAAGAAATACACATTCATATCAGCAGCTGGAAGTAGTACAAATGATTATTTTTTGAGCTCACCAGACATTCTGCACCTTTGTTAGGCACTTGAAATTCAGGAAAGAATAGAATCTGACCATATGCCCCTAAAGCTAACCTTATCTGTAAATACTAGTATGAATGTCCCAGTTAACAACAGAGAATATGTTTCAACTACTAAATATTTATGGGACTCCAGAGAGCTTGCCCACCTTATTGAAAGATTAGAGAGCCAAGCTTTCAAAGATAAAATATCCTTAGCAACCTCACAAATAGATTCTTCGTGTGATGTTGCTGTGGAGACCTTTTCACATGCTATTCTAGAATCAGCATCTTGCATGAAAAGAGAAGTCGGGAGGCCAAAACCTGTCAAAACTTCAGAGAATTCCTGGTATGATAAAGAATGCAAGGATTCAAAGAAGAAAGTCTATAAAGCCCTTAGAAAGTACAATAATAATAGAACAGATGAAAACAGAGCTTTTTATAATTTAGAAAGAAATGCATACAAATCTCTACTAAGACAAAAAGAAAGGATATTTAAGAAAGAGAAGATAAATAGAATTGTTGACTCAGTCCACAATTCACAAGACTTCTGGAAAGAAATGAAAATTTATAAACAGAAAAATTATGTGGTAAACAGCATCTCAAATGAAACATGGGTTAACCATTTCGATTTTTATTAAATGACAGAAACCCGATACATTGACTGATACCAGTTTCAATGCAGTAGTTGATGAAACACCTGATTTAAATAGCTTTGAGGATAATATTGACGACATGAATGGTGATATAACTGAAATTGAGGTTAAAAACGCAATAAGGCATGCAAAGCCAGGAAAAGCGGCTGGACCAGATAAAATTATAAATGAACTTCTAAAGTCTTCAGATGTTATAGTCCCTTTCCTTGTAAAGCTTTTCAACACACTCTTTTCCCGTGGCCTCTACCCCAAAGAATGATGTAGAGCTATTATTGTCCCCCTTTTTAAAAAGGGAGACTCTGAGAATCCAGATAACTATCATGGAATCACTTTACTAAGTTGTGTCAGTAAACTATATACCCATATTCTGAACACCCGTCTTACAAAATGGGCTGAAAGCAATAATAAAATTCTAGAATCACAAGCAGGATTTCGGAAAGATTACAGAACTACCGATCATATTTTCACTTTATATGCGATTGTGCAGAAATACCTAACCCAAAAGAAAAAGATATATGTTGCCTTTGTGGACTTCCAAAAGGCCTTTGACACAGTGAACAGAAATGTTTTGTGGAAAATCTTGATAAATATAGGCGTAAGAGGAAAAATGCTGCAATCCTTACAAGCTATGTATTCATCTGTGTTGTGTTGCGTCCGCTCATCTTCAGGGTACTCTGATTATTTTGAATGTTTTCAGGGACTCAAACAGGGTTGCCTTGCTTCACCTACTTTATTTTCCTTTTTGATAAATAAACTGGCAACATATAATCATAAGAAATGGGAATCATGGAATTCAGCTTAGTCAAAATGTCACAGAATTGTTCTTCTGATGTTTGCAGATGACCTGTCACTTCTCTCATACTCTCCTGTAGGCCTACAAAATCAACTGAATAATCTACATCATATTACGAGTAAATTTGGTTTAACAGTAAATCTAGAAAAATCTAAAATCATAGTTTTCCGAAATGGTGGACACCTATCTAAATATGAACACTGGCATTTTGGACAACAAAAAATAGAAGTTGTCAACTCATACAAATACCTTGGGCTTATTTTCACAACACGTCTGAGTCTAAATGTTGCTACAGAAAGCTTAACAACGAAAGCTAAAAGATGTGTCATAGAAATATGTAGAACACTGCGAAGATTAGGTTGCTCATCTCCTAGGATATTTTTTAAGCTTTTTGATGCACGTGTTGCTCCTATGCTGCTGTATGCATCTGAGGTTTGGGGTGTTCATGAATTTAACCAGATTGAAAAAGTTCATATGTTTGCATGTAAACGTTTTTTGAATGTTAGTATGCACACGCCAAACTATATGGTATATGGAGAATTAGGCCGTTACCCTCTTCTTGTTCTGTCAGCTGTCAGAAGTGTTTCAAACTGGTTACGTCTGTGCTCTTTACCTAGTCAGAGATATGCTAGCATGGCCTACCATATGTTAAAATTCCTGGATGAAAAAGGTAAAACAACCTGGGTTACGCATATAAGAAATCTTCTCTGCTCCTCCGGATTTGGCTATGTGTGGGTCTTTCAAGGTGTAGGAAACCATAAAGCTTTTCTACAGGAAATCAAACAAAGACTGACTGACTGCTTCATACAGCAATGGTCAGAAAAAAATAACCAACAGACCACGCTACAGTCTATATAACTCTTTCAAAAGTTTATTAGAACCGGAGAAATACATGAACTTGATCACTTCCAGATATGTACGTACTATGTTTATACGCTTTAGATTGGGAGTCACAGAACTGAATAGCAACAAATATAGGTTCACAGCAGATAGTAGTTTTTTGACTTGCCCAAAGTGCAGTTGTGCACGTGAAGATGAAATTCACTTTCTTTTCTATTGCCCAGCATACACTGAGTTGCGATACACTTATTTAGGCAAATTTAATCTAGAGCTTTTTAGAAACCAGAAGTTATCCATATTAAAGCCACAGAAACCTGAACAAATCATTGACTTGGCAAAGTATATATTCTATGCCTTCAAATGTAGGAAATCACAATCCACCTAGTGGCTACGATTTCCTTAAATCAACTAAATAGTATATTTACCTGACACTGGCCAACGACCTCTCAAATATTAGAATATTTTGGTGTTTTTGTTCTTTGTTTTGTTTTGTTTTGGGGTTTGTTTTTTTTTCTTTAGTAACTATGCAAATTTGCTGCAAATTGTGTAAATATGTTATATTCACTTCCCCTTGTTTATGGACACCCTGAGTCTAGACAATAAACTATTTTGTCATTGTCATTGTCATTTGTCATTTGTCATTCTCTCTCTCTCTCTCTCTCTCTCTCTCTCTCTCTCTCTCTCTCTCTCTCTCTCTCTCTCTCTCTCCTCTCCCTCTCTCTCTCTCTCTCTCTCTCTCTCTCTCTCTCTCTCCTGTTCTTATTTTGCTTGCTTTGATTTGATAGTCCGTAATCAGGACAAAGGCTGGATTAACAAAACAACAACAACCGTATTTGAATCCTTACCTGTAGCCCTTAGGAAGTAAACACCATTCATTCATTCATTCATTCATTCATTCATTCATTCAATCCTTAGTCCATTCATTCATTCATTCATTTATTCATTCAATCCTTAGTTCATTCATTCATTCATTCATTCATTCATTCATTCATTCATTCATTCATTCGATCAATACATAGTTCATTCATTCATTCATTTATTCATTCATTCATTCATTCAATCCTTAGTCCATTCATTCATTCATTCATTCATTCATTCATTCCATTAAATCAGGAATTGAAACTCCTCCAAAAAAAACCTCTTCCTGCACAGAGTCAAGTGCAGTGCCCAGAGCAAAAGCGCCGCCATGTTAGAGGTGAAAACATGCGCAGGCCTTGTCTCTCTTTTGCTGGTGACGTCACTGTCCGCCATTGCTGCTGGCACGTGGCAGGATGACCCCGTGACCCAAGAAGTGTTCGTAACCCTCAGCCTCGCTCTGGGCACCGCCACAAGTGGCGTCACTCTGCTTGGACGGAATGTGTTCAAGGTAAGGTGTGCTGAATGAGTAAGGTGGAAGAGGGGTGTGTGTGTGTGTGTGTGTGTGTGTGTGTGTGTGTGTGTGTGTGTGTGTGTGTGTGGTGTGTGCGTGTGTGTGTGTGCGTACGTGTGTTTGTATGTGTGTTTGTGTGTGTGTGTGTGTGTGTGTGTGTGCGTACGTGTGTGTATGTGTGTTTGTGTGTGTGTGTGTGTGTGTGTGTGTGTGTGTGTGTGTGTGTGCGTGTTGTGTGTGTATGTGTGTGTTTGTGTGTGTGGTGTGGTGTGGTGTGTGTGTGCGTACGTGTGTGTGTATGTGTGTTTGTGTGTGTGTGTGTGCGTGTTGTGTGTGCATGTGTGTTTGTGTGTGTGTGTGTGGTTGTGTGGTGTGTGTGTGTGTGTGTGTGTGGTGTGTGTGTGTGTGTGTGTGTGTGTGTGTGTGTGTGTGTGTGTGTGTGTGTGTGTGTGTGTGACTCATGTTTCTTCATGTGTTGATAGATTCAGCAACAACCCCCTCAGATCGGAAAATGCCACGTCCAAGACACCTCTCAAACGGATATCTGGTCTCGGCAAACCATCCAAGGCCGAGAATGTAACTTCCGCCATGAGCTGCGAAGTCATCACAGTTGCCGACCTTGCGGACGAGGACAGGAAGAAAGGGGCAGAGGAAGACAGCGGGAAGGACAGACTGGAGGAGAACATGTAAAGACAGAGAAATGGAGAGAGAAGAGAGAGGACAGAGAAAGGACAGAGATGGACACAGCAGCAACACAGAAAGCTTGTTCTTCGTTCCTCGGCTAGGGCTCCGAACACACACAGAACATCTTGCGAACACGTTAAATCCTGTTCCGCTTTTCGTAAGAGTTTTGTGTGTAGGTGAGAACATATGACAAGATTTACAAAACTGCATACACACGGGTACTAGATGTAAAAAAAATGTCCATGGATGCTTATTCCATTATCCTCGATATAAAAGAATAAAATTAATAGAAAAGATATAAATAGATAGGTTCATGGATGGTTAGAATTATGCATATGCGACCATTTTTGAAACCTAAAGTTAAGGGAGCTGTATTCCGACGTCGGGGATGTATGCAAACACACCTGTGTGTACTAGTTTTTAAACCTGTAGTCATCCTTTCCTCCCGCAAAAATGTCCTACTCTTCCTGAAGGCAGAACAGGTTTTTTTTACGTGTGTGCAAGATGTTCAGCGTGTGTTCACACACAGGGCCTCGGTATATAGTTTCATCCAAAGGGGATACAATACAAGTCAAAATTGTCGATGTTTTCCACCTACATTCTAAAGTTCACTTTGAGGACACAGCTACAATGAAGTGAAGGTTTATCTATGTATCTTTAAAGAATGGACATTGCTGAACAGTCTTGTAGAAAAGGAAATCAAAAGTACAAGTAAAAAAAAATCCAGGGACGGGATAGCTCAGTGGTCAGAGCGCTTGCTTCCCCCAAGCTAAGGTTAAGCAGCACTGAGCGTGGTTACCATGACCGTTCGTGTGCGTCTGCTTCAGTACAGTTCCCCAGTTCACCCAACTGTAAATGGGCCCCTTCCCTCTCTAGGGTCAGGGAAGGTAAAGCAGCGAGGGAGAGGAGATGGACGCCACCCTCAATATGCTGGCCCCTAGAGAAACTGAGGTTTCTGATGCCTTGCTTCCCATTGACTGCAAAGGTTATGGGAGCACTTTTTACACACACACACACACACACACACACACACACACACACACACACACACACACACACACACACACACACATACACACACACACGCACACGCGCACACACGCGCGCACACACGCACAATCACACGTACTCACATAGATTGTTTCCTTAGCTTGTAGATGGAAATTGAATTGCTTTAAGACAAAACATGCTGGAAATGTTTTTTGCATGTGCGGTAAAAATATAACAGTAGATCATATACTAACATGCAGCAGCTTAAAAGGGCATATTCCCGTTTTGATGATACATTCTCCATCAGCTATCTTTAACAATCTGTCACTTATGTATGACTTTTTTAGATCGTTGATTCATAGTCCAGTTGGTTTGTTATTGTGATTGCTTTGGACTCTAAAGATGCTCTAATCGGATTTTTTTTTTCATGTTTGTAAGGGTGTTTTTTTTTTTTTTTGGGGGGGGGGTTGTTTGTTTCTGTTTTTTTGTTTTTTGTATTTTATTTGTTTTTGGTTTTTTTTTGGGGGAGTATTTTTCCTGTAATGGTATTTGTATTCCTACTGTTGTTTACTTTGTTTGGTTTTGGGGGGGTGAGGGCTAGGAAATGTTGCTGATTGCAGCTGATTTTTCACAGTTGTTGGTGGTTCCCGTTCTTTTTCTGGGAGGGGTATTTTGTGTTTTGTTATGTGAAATTAAGTAACTATTTAGTTATAATTTTCATCGGAATTACTGATTTTGTTAGAGATTGTGAGAACTGCATTTCCCGTTTTTTGTTGACTGTAGCTCAAAAGGTTAGTAACAAAAAGGTTTGTTTGTTTTTTTGTTTTTTTTAATTTACTTAGGAAGTGTGTACACCCCTGAAATTCTTTATCCCATATATTGCCAACTACACCCTCTTTTCCTGACACTCATACCCACCCCCACCCGTCTAATATCACAATTTGTGAATAGACGTTAAACGAATTTGAACATACACACACATATAATTATATCTATATATCTATATCTATATATCTGTATCTCATAAATATATATTTCCTGTATATATATTTGTATATGTATATATAAAAATGTATATATCTATATATCTATATGTCTATTTATCTATCTATCTATCTATCTATCTATCTATCTATCTATCTATCTATCTATCTATCTATCTATCTATATATGTATATATATATATATATATATATATATATATATATATATATATTAACACACACACACACATTTCGTGTACTTCAGGAAAACTGCGTTAAGTCAAGCTTCATTGGTGGATGGTTCCTGTGACAGCAGATGCCTCACTGTCCTACAATTATGTCTACAGGTCTTGAGAGATTTGTATGCGCTCTATAATTCACCTTTTTTTTTTTGATCGGCGCAGTCTGTTATGTCCACTGTTGGCTATTTCTGTGGTTTGTGTTTGTGTCTATATTTGCTGTTTACGTATCGTACAACTCGCGCTACTCTATCTGATTGTCTCATATTTTCTGCATGTTTGATGTGGTTTGTGTTTGTGTCTATAAATGCTGTTTACGTAAAGTACAACTCTCACTACTATAGTCTGATTGTCTCATATTTTCTGCATGTTTCATGTGGTTTGTGTTTGTGTCTATATTTGCTGTTTACGTAAAGTACAACTCTCACTACTATAGTCTGATTGTCTCATTTTTTCTGCATGTTTCATGTGGTTTGGTTTGTTATGTCGTTTCACTGTCTGGATGATATCCTGCTCTGTGTGTTACTGTCGTTGATGTTGTTTATCAGTCATAACTACCAGTACTGCAATGTTCACAGGGGTTCACTGTGCTGCTTGTTTCTTTCTCTGTTTGGTTTGTCAGACACACACAGCAGCCGAGTGGTTAGCTTTTCGGATCATTGGACTTCAGCCCCTGATTCCATGCTCCCTGGGTTTGAATCTCGGCGCCTGCTTCTGATGAATTAAGGATAGGGAGTGCTACGATCTCCCAGGTCAACTTCAGGTGCAGCCCGGCCATTCCCTAAATTCTTTTCGTGGATATGCACATGCAGTAGAACAACATGTGCACATTAAAGATCCCTCATTCATGTCAGCGTTCTGTGGGTTAAGGAAATACCACCATACCCAGCATGCATCCTTTCAATGCAATGAGCTGCTCAACCAGCCGCCATGGCGCAGGGGTTAGCACCTTGAATTTTGGACTGGAAGGTCATGGGTTCAATTCCCATAAGAGTCATGGGGATTTTTCAGGCTCTGGCCGGCTCCTACCCAGAGTGAGTGTGCTGTGGGCTCAGTGGGGAGACTGGGACCACGCAGTCAAGCTTCATCCACTTTACGGATGCGAGTTTGAGAGTGTTGCTCAAATTACCTGACCAACACTGCGGGCGTCTGTATCTCTCGGGCCTGGTTGACGCCGGGATATGCTATGATAGTAATCGTAGAGTACAGCCCTGCCAAGTAGTCTCAAAGTAAATGCGCTTCCA
Source organism: Stramonita haemastoma (assembly GCA_030674155.1). NCBI lineage: Eukaryota > Metazoa > Mollusca > Gastropoda > Neogastropoda > Muricidae > Stramonita > Stramonita haemastoma. The sequence goes on along the minus strand of CM060347.1, from coordinate 35,972,908 downwards.
TGGCAGTATCATTATTTCATCTTCATTCTCATCGATCATCATCGAATGAGAAAAATTGTCACTGATTTGGTGGCCCCGTTCCTGTGGTCTCATGGTGACCTCCCAGTCGGTTTCTCCATACGCTTCTGTACCTGTGGGCAGTTTGTGTCTCAAAGTCGGTTTCTCCATACGCTTCTGTACCTGTGGGCAGTTTGTGTCTCAAAGTCGGTTTCTCCATACGCTTCTGTGCCTGCGGGAGTTTGGGTCAGAGCCGTTGGGGTTAGAGGTTCGAGGGCGAATGTTAGCCGAGAACAGGCACCACTGAACACCACCAAAGTGACCCAGCAGAAGTACTTGGCCCCTCTGGCTGGTGGCCCCACGGCGGCCTGATATTGATGAGGTCCTGGTGGATTTCCGATCCTGAGGATGAGACATAGCAAACCTGGGGCATGGCTGTGGCGGGGAGATTGAAACAAGCAGGTGGGAACAGCAGGGATAGGAACGTCACAGAGATGAGGCAGCAACAAAAAAAAGATGAAAAAGGAAATGAGCTGCTCTGAGTGGGAATGTACATGAGGGTGTGGGCTGGGGCCAGAGAGCTGGCAGACTCCTGCAGAGTGACAAGCACAGGAGAAAACCAGGCACAGTACACCCCACCCAGTGAGGGAAGGCAGAGGAGGAAAGAGAGACAACAGAGAGAGAGAGAGAAAGAGAGAGAGAGACAGAAGAGAGCAGAGACACGAGACAGAGAGACAAGAGAGAGAGAAAGAGAGAGAGATACATTAGACAGAAAAACAGAGAGAAAGATAGGACATAGAAGAACAGAGAGAGACAGACAGACAGAGACAAGAAAGAGTAGAGAGAGAGAAAGAGAGAGAAAGAGAGAGAAAGAGAGAGAAAGAGAGAGAGAGAGAGAGAGAGAGAAGAAGAAGAGAAGAGAGAGAGAGAGAGAGAGAGAAGAGAGAGAGAGAATGAGATGAATGAGATGAGACAGGAGAGAGAGATGAGAATGAAGAGAGAGATGAGAGCATGATAAAAGTATGTATAGAGAGAGAGAGAGAGAGAGAGAGAGAGAGAGAGAGAGAGAGAGAGAGAGAGAGAGAGAGAGAGAGTGAAGAGAGAGAATGAATGAATGAATGAAATGAAGCATTTTTTTTTTGAATGAACAATTTTTATTGAGGGAAAAGATTAAGCACAATGGTGGCTTGTTTTCATCCAGCCCTCTTTAAAAAAAAAAAAGTGAATCAATCAACCAATCAATCCAAATGCGTAATTCAAGTATAAAGCTATGAAAATCAAAATTTGGTGAATAAATCAACCGATCGTATGATTTGAGCATAAAGCTATAACATTTGAAAAGAGAGAGCGGGAGGGAGTGAGAGGAATAAGGTGCGGGCTGTTATTATCTTTTTCAGCTCGTGAAGAGGGTAAGAAGAAATGGACAAAGAAAAGAGAAAAATAGAATAGAGGGAAAGAGGGAGAGGAAGGAGAGCAAGAGGAGGGGAAGAGGAGAAAAAAAAGATCAGGGAAACAATAAGAACTACAATTATGCAAGTTAGTACCTACTTATGTCAAGTAAGCAAAATCATAACATACACAAGATTATACAAAGGTTTCATCATAAATCTGAAATATAATGTGCACCTAGACAGTTCAGTGAAATAGAAACGCTTTACATAAGAGACAGATATAATGGTGGGGGGAAGAGAGAAAAGGTTGGGAAGGGGTAAAAGAAGAAAGGGAGAGAGAGGGGGAGAGGAGGAGTGAGGTAGAAAGGGAGAGGGAGAGGGAGAGGAGAGAGAGAGAGAGAGAGAGAGAGAGAGAGAGAGAGAGAGAGAGAGGGGGGGGGGGGGGGGGGGTAAGGCAAGGCAAGGCAAGGCAAGGTAATTTTTTTTTTATTCGAGGCTAATAGATAAGCACTCGTGTGCTTTTTTACAAGCTTATACAAAGGATCATCAAAATCAGAAATAATAATTGCAACCAAAGAATGATTCAAATAGCAACGAAATAAGAGACCCCCAAATTAAAAAACAGGTGAAGAATAAGAAGAGATAAAGAAGGTAAGGAATGATATGAGAAAGAGGGGGAGAGAGAGAGAGAGAGAGAGAGAGAGAGAGAGAGAGAGAGAGAGAGAGAGAGAGAGAGAGAGAGAGAGAGAGAGAGAGACAGAAGACAGAAGACAGACAGACAGACAGAAGACAGAAGACAGAAGAAGACAGACAGAAGACAGAAGACAGACAGACAGACAGACAAGACAGACAGACAGACAGACAGACAGACAGACAGAGAGGTAAAGTAAAGACGGAAACAAAGGAAGTGATGGAAAAGGGGAAATTCCCTGCACCAAACTCCCTAACCGTGATGACGCTGTGCACACTGAGAGGTCCTCGGTATTCCCTGTGGACCCAGAACACAGGCAGAGATGTCCACAGGGGGGCCTTCTTCGTCCGTCACATGCCCCCATCATTAGGGTTGGTGTGGTCGGCGGGCTATAAACGGCCTGATTTGGATTGGATTGACTGGATTGGACGTTTCTCATCCGTTTTCTTTTTTTCCTATCGCCATCTTTTCCGCTGCAATGTCATGTTTTTTTTTCTGATTACCTACCCCCCTTGTTTCTTCTCTTTTTTTCTCTAGTTAGAACTCACTGGACCAGTGTGTTGTGTTTGTTCAGCAATAAAGCATCTGACATGTTCCGAAAGCTGCGTTTCCAATAGTCTGGACTGCTCTGTCTCAATAGTCTGACTCTCTGTCTGCTGTTCTGTCTCATAGTCTGACTGTTCTGTCTCAATAGTCTGACTGTTCTGTCTCAATAGTCTGCTGTTCTGTCTCAATAGTCTGACTGTTCTGTCTCAATAGTCTGACTGTTCTGTCTCAATAGTCTGGCTGTTCTGTCTCCCATCAATGTGTGTTGCTACATGGTAATCCTTGCAGAGTTGCTTTCAATTCCCTCAGCTAGAGCTCCGAGGTTCACTGATGCTAAGATGTTTTGCATATTATGCAACCCGTTTTGGCCCACCATGACGGTAACCGCCTTCCACTTGGGGATGATGTCTAAAACACCACACTAGTGTTCATGCGTTCTTTGCACTCTGTCATCCGTTCCTGCTGGCACACAATGGTCTACTTGGTACTTCACAAGTCCTTCAGATGAGACTGTAAACCGAGGTCCCGTGTTCGAACACAAGCAGAGCATTTTGCGCACTCATTAAAACCCGTCCCGCGTTTTGGAAGAGTAGGCTACTGTGTGCTGGTTGGAAAGGATGACAAATTTGACAAAACTCCATACACACGAAATACGGATGTAAAAAAGCACATCAGTGCTTATTCCATAATTTTTAAACTAAAATAAACAACAACCTCGTGCTGTGGGAACAGATTACGATACTTACAAAACTGCATACACACGGGGACTAGATGTAAAAAAACCACATGAATGCTTATTCAATTATCTTCCAAATATAAGAATGGATAAATAATACTCTACTCACTCTGGGTTAACACCCCTCTCCACCCCCAACTTCTTTACCCCCCCCCCCCCCCAAGGATTAAAGTGCTCACGTACCGCTCTAGGTTTAGGAAGCTTGTTTTCTTGGTGCACGTGCACCCATCCTATGTAGGCTGGGCAGAGGAAGGAAGGAAGAAATGAAGGAAGGAAGGAAGGAAGGAGGAAGGAAGGGCACACATCAGTAGAGCAGGGACAGGTGGGGGCGCGGTAGCCAGGTGGTTAGAGCACTGTGCTCGAGCTCTGCCAGCCCGGGGTCGAGTCTCCACAAAGGCGTGGGTTTAAGTAAGGGGGGGTTTTCCCTGAAGTTAACATCAGTGTTGACTCCAGTCTCCACAAAGGCGTCGGTTTAATTAAGTAAGGCGGTTTTCCCCTGAAGTTAACATCAGTGTTGACTCCAGTCTCCACAAAGGCGTCGGTTTAATTAAGTAAGGGGGTTTTCCCCTGGAGTTAACATCAGTGTTGACTCCAGTCTCCACAAAGGTGTCGGTTTAATTAAGTAAGGCGGTTTTCCCCTGAAGTTAACATCAGTGTTGACTCCAGTCTCCACAAAGGCGTGGGTTTAAGTGAGGTGGTTTTCCCCTGGAGTTAACATCAGTGTTGACTCCAGTCTCCACAAAGGCGTGGGTTTAAGTGAGGTGGTTTTCCCCTGGAGTTAACATCAGTGTTGACTCCAGTCTCCACAAAGGCGTTTAACTAAGGGATGTTTCCCCTGGAGTTAACATCAGTGTTGACTCCAGTCTCCACAAAGGCGTCGGTTTGAGTAAGGGGATTTTCCCCTGGAGTTAACATCAGTGTTGACTCCAGTCTCCACAAAGGTGTCGGTTTAACTAAGTAAGGGGATTTTTCCCTGGAGTTAACATCAGTGTTGACTCCAGTCTCCACAAAGGCGTCGGTTTGAGTAAGGGGATTTTCCCCTGGAGTTAACATCAGTGTTGACTCCAGTCTCCACAAAGGCGTCGGTTTAATTAAGTAAGGGGGTTTTCCCCCGGAGTTAACATCAGTGTTGACTCCAGTCTCCACAAAGGCGTCGGTTTAATTGAGTAAGGGGATTTTCCCCTGGAGTTAACATCAGTGTTGACTCCAGTCTCCCGAAAGGAGATCGGTGGTCTAGAGGTGACGTGCCTGCCTACAAAGCGAAAAGTTCGGGTCGGAGGGTGTGGTGGCTGGAATTCGGTTTGTGCTCAAAACTTTTCCCCTATCCATTAGACCATGGGTGGTGGTCTGGGTGTTAGTCTTTCGGATGAGACGATAAACTGAGGTCCTGTGTGTTACACAACATTGTCCTGCGTTTGTAAAAGAACCCATAGCAACAAGAGAGGTGTACATGGCAAAATTCTGTAGCAAAAAAAACCACTCTGATAGGAAAACAAATGCAGCTGCAGACAGGAAAAAGAAAAACAGATGACGCTGCACCTGTGACGATGCGCTCTCTCCGGGAGAGCCGCCCGAGTTTTACACAGAGAAATCTGCTCTGACATAGAGTAGAATAGAATAGAATAGAATAGAATAGAATAGAATAGAATAGAATAGAACAGCAAGTCCTTCGGATGAGACTATGAACCTTTTCATCTTCACCTACCCCATAGATTTTTAGACTGTTGGAGCACCACTGCATATTTTACAATCAGCACCACTGAATATTTTACAATCAGCACCACTGAATATTTTGCAATCAGCACCACTGAATATTTTACAATCAGCAACACTGAAGATTTTGCAATCAGCACCACTGAATATTTTACAATCAGCAACACTGAAGATTTTACAATCAGCACCACTGAAGATTTTGCAATCAGCTTCCTCCTGTGTGGTGTCCCTGCCGTTTACAGGACTATGGAAACAACATCTTGCACGCACGTGATATAAACAACATTTTGTATGCATGTGTTGTAAACAACATCTTGGATGCACGTGATATAAACAACATCTTGTATATACGTGTTGTAAACAACATCTTTTCTGCACTGTTGTTGTAAACAACACCTTTTGGGCACTGTTATAAACAACATCTTGTGCGCACGTGATGTAAACAGCATCATTTATGCACTGTTGTGTACAACACTTTTTATGCACTGTTGTCAACAAAATTTTGTATGCACTTGTTCTAAACAACAGCTTGTATGCACTGCTGTAAACAACATCTTGTAGGCACTGCTGTAAACAACATTTTGCATGTACTGTTGTAAACAATAATTATCTCGTAGTTACTGTTGTAAACAACATCTGCTGTGCACCGTTGTAAACAGCATCTATTATGCATTGTTGTAAACATCTTTTATAAACCTTTCTAAACAGCTTCTATTATGCACTGTTGTAAGCATCGTTTATAAACCTTTCTAAACAACATCTATTATGCACCGCTGTAAACATCTGTTATAAACCTTTCTAAACAACATCTATAATGCGCTATTGTAGACAACATCCTGCATGCACTGTTCTAAAGAGCATCTTTTACAAGCAAGCTTAAAAAAAACTGTTCCGCCTTTCACAAGAGCCATACATATCGTTCCTGTAGGAACGGATGACAATATTAAAACAACAACAAGGCGTGCACACAGGTGTCATGTTTAGACACCCCCAAGTGGGAATGCAGCTGCCTTGATGGTGGGAAAAACTGCTCAGCAAATGCAAAGTCTCACCATTGGCAGACCTCGGAGCTCTAGCTTAGGAACGAAAAAAAAAGAAGAAAAAAAACAACCCAACAGGAGAGAAAAAAAACACCTCCCCGTGCTTAGTTGATATGTATTGCTTTTGCAGACAAAGGATGTGTGCACAAACACCTAAACAAAATCACCCTTTTCATGTATGCAAATACAACAACACGAAAACTGAGGGAAAGTATACAACAATGTTCACATGATCTCATCACATAAACAAGATCTGAAACAAAAACATCACCAACCCATTAGGAAGCCATAGCTTGGGTCAAGGGGAATTAATTCCTACATTACAGCAGCTTGAACGCAGTTGTCTCCCCTTTATTTTTTATTATTTTTTTTTTTTGTTTATCTATTTGTTTGTTTATTTATTTATTTGTTTATTTATTTATTTATTTACTCTTTAATGTCAAGGATGATGGGATAAGCATTCGTGTGCTTTTTTTTTTTTTTTTACATTCAGTCCCCGTGTTTTTGCAAATCTTGCCATCTGTTCCCACCGTCACACAATGACCTACTCTTAAGAAAAGCGAAACAGGATTTAACGTATGCGCAAGTTGTTGTGCGTGCATTCGCACACGGAGCCTCGGTTTAAAATCTCATCCGAAAGACTTTTGGGGGAGAGTGGAATCATTACTGATGTTTACTGCAGGGGAAATAACACGCAAGAGGGAGAACTCCATTGCAGAACTGTTGACATTACTTTTCACCGTTCTTCTAAAATCATTGGGATTTAGCAATAAATGCACACACTATTTTGGTGATGCTAGTTTGGTCACTAAAGCTAAGCCCTCTGTTGCCATAGACAAAAAGCCAAGCGGCTAAGGCCTAGTGACCGAACTCCCCAGCTAAGCTGTCTGTTGCCATAGACGAAAAAGCCAAGCGGCTAAGGCCTAGTGACCCAACTCCCCAGCTAAGCTGTCTGTTGCCATAGACAAAAAGCCAAGCGGCTAAGGCCTAGTAACCGAACTCCCCTGAGTTAAGGAAGTCGTGGGTTTGAATTCTCGGCGACGTCCTGTGAATGAAAGGGGGGGG
>CM060347.1:35953229-35958229 GCA_030674155.1 Stramonita haemastoma | reverse complement strand
AAGAGAGGTGTGCTAGCATCAGTGTGTTTAGCAAGTTTGGTTGGTTTGTTGGCTGGCTGGTTGGCTGGGATGGATAGAGTGATCATATACAGGTGAATGGATGAATAGAGTGATCATGTACAGGTGAATGGATGAATAGAGAGACAGACAGACAGACAGACGGATGGATGGATGGATGGATGGTTTGAGGGATGAAGGGAAGAAGGTTAGATACGACCAACAAACAGACGGTTGTTTTTTTTTTAAACCCGTGTCTTCCTATAAAAAAGTCATCGTTGTTGTTTGATGTTTTGCTTTCAGTTGCACGGTCAAAAATAAATGACTACAATAAACTTGGCGACATTCCCCGCCTACGACTGGCTGATACTCACCGCAACGGACCAATCGCAGCCAAGCTCTATCGTCACATGACCTTGTGTATGGCATCATGGGAAAATATAGGCAGGGAAGGAAACGCCTGTTGGCCTCTGGGGCCACCTGGCAGGTGAGAGAAACAAAGAGAGTGACAGACAGACAGGACATTCAGAGAGACAGACATTCAGAGAGACAGACAAATACACAAACACACTAACAGACAGACAGACAGACATTCAGAGAGACAGACAGCATTCAGAGAGACAAATACACTAACACACTAACAGACAGACAGACAGGAAACTGACAGACAGACAGACAAAATACACAACAAACAGACAAGAAATCAAAAAAAGGTAGGGAACGATCTGTTCTTTTTTTTTTTCCCTTGAAGAAGATGGGAAATGAGATAAAGAAAAAGAAGAAGAAAAATTTTCGGAAGAAGAATTGCGAAGAAGAAGAATTGCAGAAGAAGAAGAAAAGAAGAAGAAGAAGAAGAAGAAGAAAGAAGAAAAAGAGAAGAAAAGAAGAAGAAGAAGAAGAAGAAGAAGAAGAAGAAAGAAGAAGAAGAAGAAGAAGAAGAAGAAGAAGAAGAAGGAAGAAGAAGAAGGAGAAGAAGAAGAAGAGAAGAAGAAGAAGAAGAGAAGAAGAAGAAGAAGAAGAAGAAGAGAAGGGAGAAGGAACATTAAAAAAGTAGAAGAAGAAGAGGAGGAGGGGGAAAGGAGGGGAGGAAAGGAGGAAGGAAAGAAGAAGAGGTACTGTAGAAGAGAGGAGGAGGGAGGAGGAGGGGAGGAGGAGGAAGGAGAGGAGGAGAGGAGGAGGAGGAGAGAATGCTAAGAAGAAGAAGAAGGATTGCGAAAAAGAAGAATTGCGAAGAATTGCAAAAACCAATTGCAAAAAAAAAGAATTAAAAGAAGAACGCAACAAAAAGAATGCGAAAAAGAACGCAAAGAACGCAAGAAGGAAGAAATACAAGAAATACGAAGAAGAAAATGAAGAAATTGCGAAGAAGAATCCAATCCAATCCAATAATGGTGCTTTTAGCCCCGCCGACCACATAGGCCATATCAGGGCTAGAAGAAGAATTAGGAGGAAGAAGAAGAAGAATTGCGAAGAAGAAGAAGAATTGCGAAGAAGAAGAAGAATTGCGAAGAAGAAGAAGAATTGCGAAGAGAAATATGCGAAGAAGAAGAAGGAAGAAAGAAGGAAGAAGAAGAAGAAGAAGAAGAAGAAGAAGAAGAAGAAGAAGAAGAAGAAGAAGAAGAAGAAGAAGAAGAAGTGTGTGCGTGCGTGCTTGCGTGCGTGCGTCCATGCATGGGTGTGTGCGTGCGAGCTTGAGTGCGTGCCGTGCGCGTGTGTGTGCTTGCGCTCATGGAAAAGGAGGAGGGGGGGGTATGTAATTGCTTTCTGCTGGTGAGAGGGAAATGAACTCCTGCATCTTGTTTGCTGACAGCAGGGCGGGCAGGGCTGATCGTGACTGAGCCAGCAGTCCGCTGTCTCTGTGGGAGACCACAAGTCTCTTTCACAGACTGTCTTCTCCTTAGCTGTCTGTTTGTCTGTCTATCGGTCTGTTTTTCTCTGTGTCTGTCTCTGTCTGTCTGCATGTATGTCAAACCGTCTGCCTATCTGTCTGACAGTTTTTGCTCACCATGAAGATAGTCACATTCCGACATTGTGGGTATATGGTGGTATGTTCTTGTTTCCATAATCCACCGACATAGCTTACGGTATCTTCAACGTGCATTTTTGATCTCCCGCATGCGTATCCTTGCCTGAAAAAGATCTGGAAGACAGAAAATGGCCACACCTTGGACACTAGTCACTCATCATCACCCTCCCCAAGAAAGGAAACCTTCAGCAGAGCCATGATTACCCCACAATCATCTTCATATGCCACCCAAGCAAGGTGATATTGAACAGACTGAAGCCACAAGCAGAGACCATCATTACTGAGGAACAAGCAGGTTTCAGAGCAGGGCGTAGCACAACTGAACAGAAATTCAACCTCAGAATACTCTGTGGGAGGTACCTTATACACCAACAAGACCTTTGCACATATTTATCGATTTTTTATGATAGCATTCGACAGGGTAGGGCATGCAGCGTTGTGGGCAGCCATGAATTTGTACAGCATCAATGCAAACCTGATCAGAGTCATCAAAGAGCTGTACAACAAGGCCACCAGTACAGTGTACTACAGCAGCAACATTGGAGAGTGGATTCGAACAACAGTCAGAGTAAGGCAGGGCTGTCTACTCTCAACCACTCTTTTCAACATCTTCCTTGAGAGAATCATGGCTGATGCACTGGAACACCATAAAGGATCAGTCAGCATTGGTGGCAGAACGATCACAAACCTCCGCTTCACAGATGACATTGACGGACTAGCAGGATCAGAACAGGAGCTTGCCAGCCTAACAGAACACCTGAACAAGGCCTCTGAAACATACGGCATGGAAATCAGTGCTGAGAAGACCAAACTGATGACCAATAACGCCAAAGGCATCGGCACTGATATCAGGGTCAATGACCAGAAGCTGGAAGGGGTTCAAAACTTCAAGTGCTTGGGAGCCGTTGTATCAGACGAGGGGTCCAAGCCAGAGTAGTATGCAGGATTGCACAGACAATAACAGCACTGTCAAAACTGAACTCCATCTGGAAAGATAAGAATATTTCACTCAACTTCAAGATAAGACTAATGCGCTCCCTTGTCATATCCACATTCCTGTATGCCTGTGAATCGTGGACCCTGACTGCTGATTTGGAGAGAAGAGTACAGGGGGTAGAGATGAGATACTTCAGGAGACTCCTTGGCATCTCCTGCAGAGACCACATAAGCAACGAAGAGATGCCTAACAGAATCCAGCACACCATTGGTCCCTACGTGAAGTTGACCTGGGAGATTATCACAATCCCCATCCATAATTCACCAGACACCTCCACCGAGATTCAAACCCACGACTTCATGGATCTATGGAATTGAGGTCGAACGGTTTGAATATTTTTTCCCTTCAAAATCAAACAGCTCCTTCTTACCTCTGTATCTGCCATTTTGTTTATCCTTTCGTCTTTCCTTTGTTCCTCTGATAGAGCTCCCAGGTTTGCCAATGTAAGATTTTGCCTATGCGACAGTCTCCCACACCCCCCCCCCCATCCCACCCCCCCACCCCGTTATGTTGTGCGTTCCCCAGCTTAACACTCTGGGGTCACCCACAATGTGCACTCTGACTCCCTCATCCCACCTGGCAACCACTGTGAGATTGAAATTGCACACTGAGTTAGAATTTTGCAGGTATGACTGTTTACAAGCACCTTGCCATATAAGCAGCCGTACTCCGACTTCAGTGGATTTTTTTTCGTGTCAAGGGGAATGCAGGATTTTATGTTAAGAGCTTTGTCATGGCTGAAGACAATATCAACACAACATTTTACAACATCACATTTTAGTGCGGGCCTTGGCAGTGGGCTGACATCAACAGCTGACAGGTTTGGGCCTGGGCAAAACCAGGTTTTGAAGGTAGCCGCATTCCGACTTCGGGGCTAGCGTGTCTTCCCTGTGTGCAGACGTGCCCCTCTGGGAGATCTGGATGTTTCTGCGGAACGCTGTGTGGTGGCTGGGCGCCACCTTGCTCAAGCTGTGGCAGCTGAATCCTTTCTCCATCATCGCCACACGCCAGCGCCACCTCTATCAGTTTGTTCACAAGGGAAACAACTCTATCCAACCTCCGTGGACTGAAAGAATCGGAGATTTTTTTCGTTCTGGTGAGTGGAGGTGTTGACGGTGTGTGTGTGTGTGTGTGTGTGTGTGTGTGTGTGTGTGTGTGTGTGTGTGTGTGTGTGTGTGTGTGTGTGTGTGTGTGTGTGTGTGTGTGTGTGTGTGTTGTGTGTGTATGTGTGTGTATGTGTGTGTGTGTGTGTGAGTGTGTGTGTGTGTGTGCTGCAATATTGTGTTTGTGTGTTTTGATGTTTATTCTATTTTATCTTATTTTTACTTTATACCACTTTATGTCACAGCAGATTTATCTGCGTGAGATTCGGCTACTCTCCCTAGGAGAGCGTGTCGCCACAAGTGCAGAGCCAACCCATTTATTTTATTTCCTCAGGGATGGTTCTAAACACGACACCTGTGTGCATGCTGGTTTTGTGTATTTTGTCTCGTTTGTTTTTTGCAATTTTTGTTTTTGTTTGTTTTCCTTTCTTTCTTTTGCTTCTCTTTCTTCCATGCTTCACTATTTCTGTTCTCCGTTTTTTTCTTACTTTTTTTTTTCTCTCCATTCTTCTTTCTTTTTTATATTTTCTTTCTTTCTTTCTATTTTCTTCCTTTTTTTTCCTTTTCTTTTTCTTTTTTTTCTTTTTAGATTTATTTATTTCATTCTTTCTTTCTATCTTTCTTTTCTTTCTTTCCTAATTTCTCTTCTTTCCTTCTTTGTTCTTTTATTTTCCTTTCTCGTTTCTTTCTTTTCTTGTAATTCTTTCTCCCCCCCCCTTCCTCTTTCTCTCTATCTCTCTCCTTTGTCCCTCTCCCTCTCTCCTTCTCTCCCTCTCTCTTCCTTACTTGCTTGCTTACTTTCTCTTTCCTTCTCTCTTTCTTTCTTTCTTTCTTTCTTCTTTCTTCTTTCTTCTTTCTTTTTTTCTTTCTTTCTTTC
>CM060347.1:35930729-35948229 GCA_030674155.1 Stramonita haemastoma | reverse complement strand
GTGTGAGGTGTTGGCGCTAATATGAAGCAGGGAATTTTGGATAGTATCGTGGGTTCTCATGGATGAGTTTTTGGGTGTGATTTTTGACAACAGTTGGGATTGAAACCTTGAGACAGCAAGAACAGGCAGACCCATAGTTTTTTCTCAATGTGTGTGTGAGTGTGTGTGTGTGTGTGTATGTGTGTGTATGTGTGTGTGTGTATGTGTGTGTGTGTGTGTGTGTGTGTGTGTGTGTGTGTGTGTGTGTGTGTGTGTGTGTGTGTGTGTAAGGGTTATGTGCAAAACCCAACAGTTTTTTTTTTTCTTACAGTGTGTTTTGACTGTCTAATGTTGTTTTATGGTTTTGTTTTTGTTTTCTACTTTTGACAAAGGCTTATACTATGCAGTTTCATATAATGAAATCAGTATTCCTAGAAACCTTTGAAATATTTCGCTTATTTGTTTGTTTTTTTTGTTTTCTGGATGCATCCTCGGTCCAAACATTGGCACCTCATAGACTATGTCTTAGTGCGCCAGAAAGACCAAAGTGATGTCTTGCACACCAGAGTGTTGCCCAGTGCAGAATGCCACACAGACCACCGCCTCGTGCGATGCAACCTCAGCCTTCACATCAAGCCAAAGTCAAAACGAGGAGGTCCTCCCAGAAAGAAACTCCAGGTTGGCAGCCTCAAGTTCGCTGAAGTGAAAGCTGAGCTACAGTCCAACCTCCAGTCAAAGCTGAAAGTCGAGGACTGCCCCTCTGACCCCTGTCCAGAAACGCTCTGGACCCGCCTAAAAACTGCCATCCTGCAGACCTCTGCAGAGGTCTTGGGCTTTTCCACCAAGAAGAACAAGGACTGGTTCGACGAAAATGACCAAGAAATACAAGATCTGCTGACGAAGAAGAGAAGTGCCCACCAGGCTCACCTTGCACAACCATCTTGTCCAGCAAAGAAAGCTGCCTTTCGTCTTACATGCAGCAACCTCCAGCGCCAGCTTAGAGTTATCCAAAACGAGTGGTGGACTAACCTCGCCCAGAAAACTCAGCTCTGCGCTGACACAGGTGACTACAGAGGCTTCTACGAAGCTTTGAAGGCAGTCTATGGACCCTCTCACCAAGTGTTGAGTCCTTTGCGCAGCACTGACGGCCAGGCACTCCTCACAGACAAGATGTCCATATTGAACCGCTGGGCTGAACACTTTCAAACCCTCTTCAGCGCTGATCGCACTGTTGATGACACAGTGATCCACCAGATCCCACAGCAACCAGTGAAAGAAGAACTGGACGAAGCCCCAACCCTGGAAGAGGTAACTAAAGCCATAGAACAACTGAAGAGTGGGAAGGCTGCAGGCGTCGACGGTATTCCACCAGAATTATGGAAAAACGGGGGGCAAACACTGCACTGCAAGCTCCATGAATTTTTTGTTTGCTGCTGGGAGCAGGGAAAGTTGCCACAAAACCTTCGTGATGCAATCATAATCACCCTTTACAAAAACAAAGGGGAAAAATCAGATTGCTCCAACTACAGGGGGATAACTCTTCTCTCCATCGCTGGCAAAATCCTTGCAAGAGTTCTCCTCAACAGACTAGTACCTGCTGTTGCAGAACACCACCTCCCTGAGAGCCAGTGCGGCTTCAGAGCTAACAGGGGTACCACTGACATGGTCTTCGTGCTCAGACAACTTCAAGAAAAGTGCCGCGAACAGAACAAGGGACTGTACATCACCTTCGTTGATTTAACCAAGGCATTTGACACTGTGAGCAGGAAGGGCCTGTGGCAGATCATGGAGCGTCTTGGCTGTCCCCCAAAGTTTCTCAACATGGTGATCCAGCTACATGAAGACCAGCGTGGCCAGGTCAGAAACAGCAACGACCTATCAGAGCCTTTCCCAATCACAAACGGGGTGAAGCAGGGCTGCGTTCTTGCACCAACCCTCTTCACTATCTTCTTCAGCATGATGCTTCAGCGGGCCACAGAAGATCTTGATGACGAAGACGGAGTTTTCATACGCTACCGCACAGATGGCAGCCTATTCAACCTGCGGCGTCTTCAGGCCCACACCAAAACCCTGGAGCAACAAATTCGAGAGCTACTTTTTGCTGATGATGCTGCCCTTGTAGCCCACACAGAAACCGCCCTGCAGCATGTAACATCCTGTTTTGCAGAGGCAGCCCAGCTCTTCGGACTCGAAGTCAGTCTGAAGAAGACAGAGGTTCTCTACCAGCCCGCACCTCAGGTAGCGTACCACCCACCTCACATTACAATTGGTGAGACAGAACTGAAGACAGTCCAGCAGTTTACCTACCTGGGATGCACAATCTCCTCTGACGCAAAGATTGATAAAGATGTAGACAACAGACTGGCAAAGGCAAACGGTGCTTTTGGCAGACTCTACCACCGTGTCTGGAAAAACAAACACCTGAAGAAAGACACCAAGATCAGTGTCTACAGAGCCGTGGTACTGACCACCCTCCTGTACGGCTCTGAGTCATGGGTCACATACAGACACCACCTGCGAATTCTGGAACGCTTCCACCAACGCTGTCTCCGCTCCATCCTCGACATCCACTGGAGCGACTTCACCACGAATGCTGAGGTGCTGGAGCAAGCAGGGATCACCAGCATTGAGGCCATGTTGCTGAAAACGCAGCTACGCTGGGCAGGGCATGTCTCTAGAATGGAGGACCATCGCCTACCGAAGATGGTTCTCTACGGTGAACTTTCCACCGGACACCGCTACAGAGGCGCACCAAAGAAGAGATTTAAAGACTCTCTGAAGAAATCTCTGTCAGCCTGTCTCATAGACCATAACCAGTGGTCAGTCCTTGCTGCTGACCGGCAGGCCTGGCGACACACTGTGCATCAGTCGGTCTCCTCCTTTGAGGACAATCGCAGAGCGGCCCTTGAGGAGAGGCGAATGAGGAGGAAGAACCGCGTCCGCTCTACATCAACCCCAGAATCGACTTTCCCCTGCAGCCGCTGCGGCCGGGTTTGTTTGTCACGCATTGGACTGAACAGCCACCAGCGAGCCTGCACCAGACGTGGACAGTGCCCTTAATCTTCGTTCGCGAAGCCAAGCCATGATGATGATGATACGGAAACTCAGTGTGTCTGTGAACTTAAAAGAATTGTCGATTTGAGGAATTTTACTGAAATCTACAGGCCTGAAGTGTGTTGGAAAATTGTGCTCTGATTTTACCCATCATTCATGACTTGTTGACAATCCCCACAGTGGGAATGCAGATCCTGTTCATGGGGGGCAGAAACGGTCACGCACATAAAACCTCGCCATTGGTAAACCTGGGAGGTGAAGCCGAGAAAGGAAAAAGGTCTTGTTGCTAAAATAACAATGAGGTGTTGTAGTCAGAGTTTGAAAAGCTGGAAAAGAAACTTTGTGCCAAATAATTATTCTGCTTTGATTTTTTTCACGCAAGGCTTCAACTTATAGTCTCATCTAAGGCCTTTCGGGGGAGTGGGGTCAGTACTGATGTCGACTCCAGGAGGCAACTTCCTCTTGAAGTGACGTCTCGTTGGTGGCTGGAACCAGGAGTGGGAGAATAGTTCAGCTAGGCTAACCGCCCCTCCCCAGCAACCCCCCCCCACTCCCCCGCCCCCGTTTTTCCTTTACTTTTATGTTGCTGGTTGTTTTTGGTGGGTTTTCTTTTTTTCATTGTTGTTTTGTTCGGTATCTCGGTAAGGTGGTGGTGTGATGTGACCAATACTGAATATTCCCCAAACTAGGCGTAACATCGTCTTGGGCGTTGGAAGCGGACAGTATGGCGGCAAGAAGCAGAGCTGCTCCTGCTGACTCACATGTGCCAACATATCATGATTTCTCAGGCATGTTGGAAGGCGGAATGTTGTGAATGTGGAGGAAAAGAGGCTGTGTAGAAGACATCAGTGATGGAGACTTTGTCACAGTCAGCAGGTTGGTGTGTTGTGGGGAAGGGTGTAGGGTTTGGGAGTGGTAACATCCATTTTAAAGTTGGCATCTGTTGAGTGTGTGTGTGTGTGTGTGTGTGTGTGTGTGTGTGTGTGTGTGTGTGCGTGTGTGTGTGTGTGTGTGTGTGTGTGTGTGTGTGTGTGTGCGTGTGTGTGTGTGTGTGTGTGTGTGTGTGTGTGTGTGTGTGTGTGTGTGTGTGTGTGCGTGTGTGCGTGTGTGTGTGTGCAAACTCATGCAGATAATATTATGGCAATTTGCTCCCAATTTGATATAGCTATGGTCACTATAAATGTGGCATTTGAAAAGAATAATTATGTGATATGATATTACATGCCCACCATGGAACTATCACTCTATGAGAAACTGAGGCTTTTATGTTTTCAATTTGAATCTTTATTTCTTTTAATCTTTTATCAATACTAGGTCATGTCGTTGTCATAATTTACTTTGGTTTTATCATCATCTTTATGTTATCGTGCATCGTATTGTTTTGTGTTTTATCATACGGCATTGCATGCGTTACACATTATTGCGTTGTATTGCATTTTATTGTGTTGCATTGAATCGCGTTGCATTGCACTGTATTTGTGTTGCTTTCAATAGCGTTGCATGGTATTATATTGCATTGCATTACATTCTGTTGCATGGTATTATATTGCATTGCATTACATTTTGTTGCATGGTATTATATTGCATTGCATTTCATTGCATATATCCCATCATATTACCTCACCTCACACCTACACCACATCGTATAACACCCAAGCCACACCCAAACCACACCACCCTAACCCTAACCCAAACCACCAACACCAAAACCACAACCAAAACCCACACTTTTCCCAAGAACATCTGCACACACATTAAAACCTGTTCCACTTTTCGGAAGAGTAGGCCATTGTCTGCCTAATGGGAAACAGATGACAAAATTGATAAAAACAGCATACACACAGGACTAGATGTAAAGCAAAAAAAAAAGCAAATGAGCGCTAATTCCGTAATCCTTGATATAAAAAATGAATATAAATCAACGAAGAAAAAAAAAGTGGACACAACTTCATTTACAACCTCAAAATTCTTTCTCCTCGCACACACACACACACACACACACACACACACACACACACACACCACACACACACTCACCCACACACAACACACACACCACAATCGCCTTCATCCTTTCTTCTTCCTTCCCCAGACGAGAGACGCAAGGCGGCGCTGCTGCAGTGGGTTCAGACCCTGGTGCCGCGGCTGGGCGTGGAGGACCTGACGTCATGCTGGCAGGACGGCGTGACGCTCTGCTGGCTGCTGGAGGAACTCTGCCCGGCTGTGCCCCCGCCCCCACCTCCTCAACCCCACCACCGCGTCAACAATTGTCGCCTGGGCATCAAGCTGGGCAGCGATACCTGGGGCTGTCCGGGGTACGTGTGTGTGTGTGTGTGTGTGTGTGGTGTGTGTGTGTGTGTGTGTGTGTGTGTGTGTGTGTGTGTAAGTGTGTGTGTGTGTGTGTGTGTGTGTGTGTGTTTATTTTTACTTTTTATTTTGTGAAGGGGTGGTAATTAGATTACCTCCCATGAGATCAGAGCCCTGTCACAGCATGGTGTTACCGGACACACCTGCGAATTGTGCGATGCTCTGTTTCCTTGGGTGGTGGTCGAAAGCCCTCCATTGCATACTCTTTGCCTTCATGGTGAAAGGTAAAATTTATGCAGCCTCTTTTTAGAGGTCTCTTCCTAACTGGCTAGCTGTACCCACCCGAGGAGCTAGCTGTGCAGAGACGGGACATCACATGGGCCCATATGTCCACTCTATTACAATTTTATTATTTCATATCTAGGATAATGGTATAAGCACTCTTGTACTTTTTTTTTTACATCCAGTCCCTGTGCGTATGCAGTTTTGTAAATGCCAACTGTTCCCACCGCCACACAATGGCCTAGTCTTACGAAAAGCGGAACAGGATTTAACGTGTGCGCAAGATGTACTGTGTGCTGTCGTACACGGGGCCTCGGTTTACAGTCTCTTCCGAAAGACTTTAGGGGAGAGTGGAGTCAGCACTGATGTTAACTCCAGGGGAAAAATCCCCTCCAACGGGAATCGAACTCGGGTCGTCAAATTGCGAGTGCAATGATCTGACCACAAGGCAATCACGTCTGTGTGTGTGTGCATTGTGTGTGTGTGTATGTCTGGGGTACGTGTGTGTCTGTGTGTGTGTGTGTGTTTACATTTTATTTTATTCTTTTATATCGAGGATAATGGGATAAGCACTAGTACGCTTTTTTTTTACATCCAGTCCCCGTGTGTATGCAGTTTTGTAAATGTCATCTGGTCCCACCGGCACACGATGGCCTGCTCTTACGAAATGCGGAACAGGATTTAACGTGTGCGCAAGAAGTTCTGTCTGCGTTCATACACGGGGTCTCGATTTAAAGTCATCTGAAGGACTTTTGGGAAGTGTGGAGTCAGCACTGGTGTAAACTCCAGGAGAAAAAATTCCTCGACCGGATTCGAAATCGGGTCGTCAAATTGCCAGCGCAATATTCTGACCACTAGGCTATCCGTCCCCCAGAGAGAGAGAGAGAGAGAGAGAGAGAGAGAGAGAGAGAGAGAGAGAGAGGCAAGGCAAGGCAAGGCAAGGCAAGGCAAGGCAAGGCAAGGCAAATTCTTTTATTCGAGGATAATATATAAGCACACATGTGCTTTTTTACATCCAGTCCCCGCCCTTTTCAGGGATAACATCAAAATAAAAGATATTAAACAATAAAACTATACGCAGTACCAAACAACATACGGAAATAAGTACATTGCATATAATAAGGTAAGAGAAATGCGACAGTACACTACATATAATAAAGTGAGAAAGGTGCACTCATTCACAAGAGAAAATCAGAAGTCACAATACAATAATTTGGATTATTAAAGAAGAAGAAAAGAAACGAAAAAACAAACAAACAAAAAACCCAGAACAAAACAAACAAACAAACAAACAAAGAAATAAACAAAAAACCCAAACAAACAAAAAAAACAACAAAAAACAAAAACCCAAACAAACAAACAAAGAAAGAAACAAACAAACAAACAACCCCCCAAAAAACAAAACAAAACAAACAACAACAACAACAACAACAACAACGACAAAAAACAGCTAATAAACAAAGAGCCAGCAGGAGCCAGCAGGATAACATTATAATAAACAACTGAAACATCAGTCTACGTCCATATGTCTAAAGTTATACAAGTCATTTCAATCATACATTTGGATAAAAGGGGGGAAAAATAAATGATATTCTTATTTGAAGGGGGTGGGGGAGAATACTATAATAAAAATAAATAAATAAATAAATAAATATAAAAAACAACACATCCCAGATGTTGAGAGAGAGAGAGAGAGAGAGAGAGAGAGAGAGAGAGAGAGAGAGAGAGAGAGAGAGAGAGAGAGAGAGAGAGAGAGAGAAAACTTTGAAAACTTTCTTTATTCAAAGAGGGTAATAGAATAAGCAAAGATTGCTTTTTTACATCCAGCCCTCGGAAAAGACTCCCCCCCCCCACTTCCCCCCCCCCAACCTCCCCCCCACCTCCCCCCCCAACACACCCAAAACAAAAGATAAACAAGCAAACAAAACCCCACCAATATACATGAAAAGTTGCAAATGTACACAATATGAAAATAGATAAGGAAATACTTTCGAACGAACAAGCAAATACTAAATACAAAGGGTACAGAAAAATCAATTTCAAGATTCATGGAGAGAGAGAGAGAGAGAGAGAGAGAGAGAGAGAGAGAGAGAGAGAGAGAGAGAGAGAGAGAGAGAGAGAGAGAGAGAGAGAGAGAGAGAGAGAGAGAGAGAGAGAGAGAGAGAAAATGAACGAATGAACGAATGAATGAATGAGTATTTAAAGAGGGTAATGGCATAAGAAAACGTGCCTTTTTATAACACCCTTCTGGGTGAAAAAGGAAGAAAATAAAAGAAAGGCATAGCAATAACAAACAAACTGCACATATACATTGTATGAGTGAAGAAAAAAGAAAAAAAAATCCATAACATCATCCAAATACAAGAAACATTTTCTACGCTTATGCTTTATCTTTTACAAAATGAGAGAACAAAATCACAAAATCAGATTAGAAAATAAGAAATATGATTGACTAGAGAGTAGAGTAGAGTAGAGTAGAGTAGAGTAGAGTAGAGTAGAGTAGAGTAGAGTAGAGTAGAGTAGAGTAGAGTAGAGTAGAGCAGAGCAGAGCAGAGCAGAGTAGAGACTGACAGAGAAGGGATAGACAGGCAGATGAGAGATAGAATACAGACAGACGGACAGACTAAAGACACTCAGTTTCACAGGCAGGCAGACAGACAGACATACAGACAGACAGACAGACAGAGAATGACAGACAGCTGATAAAAAGACATATGTAAAACATGATTAAATGAAGTCATGGCAAACCATGACTGACATTTTGTCCGATTAACAAGAAAACAATATGCTTTTTTTTTTTTTATATAAGACAAGATCAACAGCCAGTCTCTGTCAGCCTTTCATTCATAAGAAAATGTTTCAATGATTTTTTAAAGTTTAGCATAGAAGTTACACTTTTTAAGGATGCTGGCAGGTTATTCCAGTAAGTGCCACCGCTATATACAAGACTACTTTTAAACAGATCTATTCTTGGTTTTGGCACAGTAAGTTTATGTGAATGACGATATGTATTTATTTGAAAATGTTTTGCCAGAGTGGGCGGTGCATTTCCAAACACTATTCTGTGCATCATTAAAGCTTTGTTGTATTCCAACTGCAATTTAAATGGCAAAATACCAACTGATTTATAGTCCACGGAAGTTAATGAGCTTGATTTCAATAGAATAAGTTTAATGGCACGCTTGTATAATCTAATCAGAGGTTTTAATGTATTTGCACTTGCAGAATCCCACAAGGTTGATGCGTATTCTATAACAGAACTTATGTGTGCATGGAAAAACTGTTTTCTAGTGCTAAGATTAAGGAAATGTTTTATTTTGGATAACTGAAACACCTTTTGCGATACAACTTTACTTAGATTGGCGATGTGATCTTGCCATGAAAGATTATGATCAATAATGATTCCTAGCACCTTGTGGAAATTTACTTCTTCAATTTTTTCACCTGAAACATTTATAGGGAACATAGAAGAGATCTGATTCTGTCGCTTTTGTCTGGTTGTTATACACATACATTTAGTCTTTATTGGATTAAGGGACATGTGATTTAGTTCTGCCCATCTGGTAAGCTGATGTATATTGTCTTGGAGATTAGATGACAAAATTTGTAAGGAATGATTTTCAGCATAAATTGAATTGTCATCTGCAAATAATTCACAACAAGCATTCATGTACAATGGTAAATCATTAATATATAGAGAGAAAAGTATAGGACCCAGAACTGAACCTTGGGGAACACCATTGGTCACTGTGAGAAAATCAGACTGAGACTTTCCAACAAAGACTGACTGTTGTCTATTTGATAAAAATGATTCAAAAAATTGAAAGGTATTCTTTGATATTCTATATAGGTGTAGTTTCTTTAACAGAAGTGTGTGGTTTATCACATCGAAAGCCTTTGCAAAATCGGCGAAGACAACTCCGGTAAACATATTGTTATTGATATTCAGAAGCCATTTGTCTACCATATTTATCAGAGCCGTGTGACATGAATGTTTTTTTCTGAAACCTGATTGACTTGGATTGATTAGGTCATATTTTTCTAAATGTAAAAGTAAAGATTTTTTAACATGCTTTTCTAAAGGCTTTGATAAGATAGACAAAATTGATATCGGCCTGTAATTCGATGGGTCATCTGATGCGCCAGATTTAAAGAGAGGAATTACTTTAGCCTTTTTAAAATGAGAAGGAAAATAAGCTTTGTCAATACAAAGATTATAAATATAGGTAAGGGTGTCTGCTATTACAGGCGCAGCAATTTTAATTATTTTACCATCTAGTCCATCAACATCTTTTGTGGTTGACTGCTTTAATTGTAAGAGGGATGTCAGCACTTCAGGTAAGGAAATAAATGGAATGTCTAATATAGAGTGTATATTTTTAGACTCACAATATGCTCTTAAATGTTTCAAATCATTACTTTTCCAGTCTTCACACTTTATTAGGTTGTTGGCTATCCCAACAAAATGTTTATTCAGGCTCAAGGATGAAATATCTTTAACTGTAGTTTGTGCCTTTTTGTTAGTTTTATTTGTTAGTAGATTAATGGCTTTCCAAATGTGTCTGCAGTTTTTTCTGTCCGATACAAGATCTTGAAAGTACTTTTGTTTTGCTACACGCTTCATGTTTGTCACCTTGTTTCTTTGGTTTTTAAACTCTTTATCATGTTTAGACTTTAAACAGTCTCTTACTTTTATTTCGTTCTCTATTTCTGCTGATATCCATGGAGGTTTTGGCTTGAATTTCACTCGTTTTGTTTTTATTGGAGCATGTTTATTATATATTTTAGAAAAGGTGCGTATCCAGAAGTCTATGGCTTCACCTGGATCAGTATACTGATAAACATGTGACAAAGTGGAGTTTGCCACATCATTAAGAAAAACATCTTCTTTGAACTGTTTAAAGCATCTGTATTTTATTGTTTTGTGTCCTGTCCTGGGAATTTTTATCCCTTTTCTCGACCAAGTTACACAAATAGGGAAATGGTCACTGCACGAAGAAACAGGTGAACAAACTTCAGCTATGTTCTGTTCGGAAGAAACGTAAACGTGGTCAATGAGAGTGCTAGTGGTGTCTGTAATACGAGTTGGACAGTCAATAAGCTGATTTAAATTAAAAGTTTTGAAAAGCTGAACCCATTGTGTCTGAGGTTTTAGTAAATCAATATTAAAGTCACCTAATAATATTATTTCATTATTATAAAGTGTGGCAGCGTCCATCATTGTATTAAAATTAGTATACCAGTTTATTCTTTCGGAAGGATTTCTGTAAATAAAGCCGATGAGTAATGGTTTTGTATGTTTTAACTTGACTTCTACCCATAAAGATTCAACATGGTACTGCTCCAGTTCTAAGACTCTATTTAAAGTGACTGACTGATTATAGTATAATAATAAACCCGTTTCTTTAGGAGTTTTTGGATCACGACGAATGATATTGTAACCAGGGAATAACAGGTCAGAATCTGGTATTTGAAAACGTAGTCGTGATTCAGAAAGACAAAACAAATGAAAGTTTTTACCAAAGTTGTCCAAAATCGTTGCAATTTCATCTAGTTTGTTATACGCATGATTTATGTTTAAATACCCAACTCGCAATCCTTCTTTTGAAGGCCACTTTTTAAGGGTTAAAGACATCATACAAAAGATACATAAATAGTGTATTCAAAACGGAAATCAAATAGTTTCAAACAACAACAACAACAACAACAACAACAACAACAACAACAACAACCACCCACCAAACAAACAATGAGTGGTTACTATTTGTTACAACAAACAATTTTGCAATCACGAATGCCAAAATTTGCGAAAAAAGCAAAATAAACCCACATGATGTACGCAACTGGCAGAATGAAAAACACTCAACCAGCTTACCAGCACAAGGTGATATCAGGACAAAAAGTTTTTATATATCGGCCTTGCTGTAGTTGCCACACACACACATACAACACACACACACACACACACACACTGGGTTATGTGGCACAAATGATATATACAGCAAAAGCCCTGCAAGCAATATCACTTACTCTCACAAATTTACAACCTATATTATCAAACAGTAAGAAATTACTGTGTGCAAAAAACTGCAATGAAAATGAAGAGGAAAAAAAAAGTAGAATTTTTAACTATATTTACAAAATTAATTATCTCTCACCAACGTGTCCAATATCTTTCAGTAAAGGCTGGAAGATAATAGTAGAATAAATAATAATCAAGAGTACAATCCACTCACCCAGGGAGATATAGATTGTAAGTCTTCAGTGAATACCCAAAGACTAAGCAATTCAGACCAGCAATGTCGGAAGTTAGTGAGAACAGCTGACTGCAGCACTCACATTAAGCAGAATTTTATTCACACACACTCACACGCGCGCGCGCACACACACACACACACACACACACACACACACACACACACACACACACACACACACACACACACACACACACACACACAAACCCGCACACACACACACACACACACACACACACATACAATACACACACACACACATATACATATATATACATATATATACATATACATATATATATATATATATATATATATATATATATATATATATATATATATATATATATATACACACATACACATACACACATATACACACATATATACATATACATATATATACATACACACATATACACATACACATATATATATATATACATGTATACATATATATATATACATATACACACATACATACATATACACACATACATATACATATACACATACATACATATATACACACATACACATACAATTACACATACATATATACACCCCTTCTTTTTTCACCCACCCCTGACATCTATATTTCATCCCAATGTATTCCACGTGATTCCATACTCAGACTTCTCAGGCTGTACATACTGCCTGCCTTCCTGTTTACTTTGGTGTATGAAGATCTTTCTTTACAGCATCTAGGAGCACTGGCTGTAGTTATCATAAAGCGCTTTCAGCTGTATTTGTAACCTTTTCACTTTGTAGTTAAGTAGAAAACATATCTGTAACCTATCCACCATATAGTTAAGTAGAAAACATATCTGTAACCTTTTCACCATATTGTAAGGTAGAAAAACATATCTGCAATCTTTTCACCATATAGTTAAGTAGAAAACATATCTGTAACCTTTTCACGATATAGTTAAGTAGAAAACTTATCCGTAACCTTTTCACCATATAGTCAAGCAGAAAACATATCTGTAACCTTATGACTCTGTAGTTGTGGAAGAAACACTTTTATAACCTGTTACTTTTATCACCCGTTATTTACTAGGCAATCACACACACACACACTCACACACACACACACACACACACACACACACACACACACACACACACACACACACACACACACACACACACACACACACACACACACACAGATTCAGGTTAGTGTTGCATAGTATTGACATTCTGCTGTGTCAGAATGTGGGAAGCCATATTCAACAGTTTCATAGCTAGAGGGTGAAACTGGTCATTCTGCTCATGAGCTAGCTTGATATTCTGACCTGATGACAGATTCTGATTAGGTCTGACAAAATGAGGGTTGCTATTAACAGAATACCTGAAAGTTGTTATTGCAGGGTCTTCATGAGATAATGAACTGTGCTTTCCATCTACCAAAGGGACATCTCCATGGTCTGCTTTGTATGTTTTGGTTATATTGGGGTGATTAGAAACAAAAGAGGATATCTGTTGTTGATTGATCAAGTTGTCAGAAAAAGAATGATAGTTGGGAGGGGCGCTGTTGGTGGTGAGATGGCTGTAGTGGATTTCTGTTAGACTGTCTTGGAAGTGAAGGAAAGTGGAGAGATGAATGGGGAGGAGGGCATGCCCCACCAGCTGAGGGGTGTGTCCAGAACAGACGGGGGTCTTCACTAGTCGTGGTGGAGTGGTCTCTTTGGGAGGGGAAAAAGGGTCTGCCTCTAAAGCTTTGGTCACTGTATGAATTGGCAGGTTGATAGTAACGGCCATAGTACTGGTCACCCAGCCTGTTATACTTTTCTTGCCGTGTGTTGCTGAGGTAGTTTGGTCTGCAGTGGAAGGCTTGCTTTAAGTTGACGGCTAGTTTTGCTGTGCCTCTTGCACTGGGGTGGATGACGTTCTGATAAAGAGCTAAACGAGGGGCACCTGTTTTTGCCGTGAATGTGTCATAATTGTCAACAAAAGTGATATTCAGGTTTCGGCAGACAGAATAAAGATTTTTATTAGACGGGAAGATTGCATTATTTAAATTGTGTCGGCCCCTGGCTGGAATGATGGAACTTGCCACTATCGTTGATTGAGGAAAAACACTTTTACACACAGAGAGCAGTTTTGACCATGACTCTTTAGAGAGGGGCCCAGCAGGGCAGCTATTGACCCCCACATGGAGGGCTACAGTCTTCACTGAGTGTGACCCTGATACAGACTGCAGGCTGTCTGTCAGTTGATTGACAGTCAGGCCAGGAATACATATTTTGTAAACCACCTCATTCCCTGGGGCCATCTTTCTGGGGTTAATGTATTTAAGCACAGAGTCTCCAATGAGGAGGACAGAGGTTTGGGGAGGGAAAGTGATGGGAGGGGGGCTGGATTCAGGGGATGGAGTAGGTTTCTGGTGGAGAAACTGGTTTCTTTCATCACTGGAATCATGTTTGATTCCCTCTTCTTGTGTATGTACTGGTGACGTATCTGGGCGCCCGTCACCCGGCTCCTCGTCCATCAGTGCCTGGAAGGAGTTATGCACGGGCACTGTGTACAGCGCTGGGTTGACACTGGGGCTGAGGGAAACAGGGAAGTCAGAACCACTGGGATCAGAGGACGTCGTCCCTTGGGTGGTGTCTGGAAAAGATGCTTCGACTGTTGTCGGACTTGAATGTTTAGTTTCACTTATCATGGATGAATCAGTTGGTTCGGTCATTGAAGATTTTGTCTGTTTATTTTCACTGTCGTAGTAATCAGAGGGGGAGATTTGAGTGCTTGAGTGTGAAACCGGTTGTACTGAAGTGCGTTTTAGCTTTTTTAGGTCAGATTGTAAATTACCAAGTTGTGTTTTTAATGAATGATTTTCTTTGGAAAGAACATCTGTTTTTTGTCGTAATCCCATCACTTCTCCTTTTAGCTTTTCCATTTCATTTTGAATGGTATCTAATTTGTCAGTAGTGTATGCACGAATTTCATTTTTTACAGCACATTTTCCATCACTGATTAGAGAGGTTAGCTCTATCACAGAACTGTTCAGCTGCTGAGAAAGAGTGTCAATGGCTGATTCCAAGTGTTTGGTTTGCTGTGCTAAGGGGGATGGAGTACAGTGTCTTATCTTTGAAGATTTTGGCGTAAAACACAAAGTGCGTCTTCGAAGTCTTTTACGTTGTTTTTTAGCAAGTGAAGAGTGGTTTTGTGGGCTGACATCTTGGTCTTCAGCGTCATCGGTGTTGTTTTCATGAATGTTTATCTGGACCTGTGGGGTTGGAGGGAAAATGATTGGATTGATTGATTGGTTGGTTGAGAGAGAGAGAGAGAGAGAGAGAGAGAGAGAGAGAGAGAGACAGACAGACAGACAGACAGACAGACAGACAGACAGACAGACAGACAGACAGACAGACAGACAGAGACAGAGACAGAGACAGACAGACAGAGACAGAGACAGAGTGAGACAGACAGACAGACAGACAGAAAGAGAGACCGAGACAGACACAGACAAAGAGACAGATACAAAGAAAGACAGAAAATCAGACATGCAGACATACAGACATCCTTCCTCTCTTCCTTCTTTTTCTCCTTCCTTCCTTCCTTTCTTCCTTCCTTTGTTCATACTTTTATTCTTTCCTTCTTTCCTTTTAATCCTTCCTTCATACCTTCATACCGGCATACCTTCCTTCCTTCTTAATCCATCTTTCCTTCCTTCCTTCCTTCCTTCCTTCCTTCCTTCCTTCCTTCCTTCCTTCCTTCCTTCCTTCCTTCCTTCCTTCCTTGCTTCCTTCCTTCCTTCCTTGCTTCCTTCCTTCCTTCCTTGCTTCCTTCCTTCCTCCCTCTAATCCGTTCTTCATACCTTCATACCGTCATACCTTCCTTCCTTCTTAATCCATATTTCTTTCTTTCTTTCTTTCTTTCCTTCCTTCCTTCATCTAATCCTTCCTTCCTTCATACCTTCATACCTTTCTTCCTTTAATCCTTCTTTCTTTCCTTCCTTTGTTCACACTTTTATTCCTTCTTTCCCTACTTCAATCCTTCCTTCATACCCTCATACCTTTATGTCTTCCTTTCTTCCTTCCTTTATTACTTCTTTCTTTCTTTCTTTCTTTCTTTCTTTCTTTCTTTCTTTCTTTCTTTCCTTCCTTCCTTCCTTCCTTCGATCCTTCCTTCCTTCCTTCCGTCCTTCCTTCCTTCCTTCCTTCCTTCCTTCCTTCCTTCCTTCCTTCCTTCCTTCCTTCCTTCCTTCTTCCCCAGACGCTGATACGGGCAGAGGAGATGGCGATCCATTAATCCTTCCTTCCTTCTCTCCTTCCTTCCTTCCTTTCTTCCTCCCTTCCATCCTTCCTTCCTTCCTTCCGTCCTTCCTTCCTTCCTTCCTTCCTTCCTTCTTCCTTCCTTCCCCAGACGCTGATACGGGCAGAGGAGATGGCCATCGCGGACGCGGAGACGGAGCCCAGCCTGCGGCACCTGCTGCAGCTGCTGAAGTGGACACAGCAGACAGGGGGCAACCCCGCACTGCAGGCCTCGCTCTCTCCCAACACCAGACACTCCGCCACCCTGGTCCGTTTGGGAGGGAGGGAGGGAGGGAGGGAAGGAAGGAAGGAAGGAAGGAAGGAAGGAAGGAAGGAAGGAAGGAAGGAGGAGGAAGGAAGGAAGGAAGGGAGGAAGGAAGGGAGGAAGGAAGGAAGGATTTGATGGGTGGAGGGATGGGTGGATGGATGGATGGATGGATGGATGGATGGCTGGATGGCTGGATGGATGGATCGATCGATCGATCGATAGATCGATGGATGGATGGATCGATGGATCATCATTCGGATGAGAATATTTTTGGTGCATGGTTATAACTTATCTGGTCAACTATTTATTCATCTATTTATTGACTAGTATTTATTCATTAATTTATTTACTCGTATGCTGATTGCGTTCTTGCTTCCCTGCTTGCTTGCTTGATTGATAGGTTGATTGATTGATAGGTTGATTGGTTGATTGATTGATAGGTTGGTTGATTGATTGGATTCATTGATTGATTGATTGATTGGTTGGTTGATTGATTGATTGGTTGATTGGTTGGTTGGTTGGTTGATTTATTGGTTGGTTGATTGATTGATTGGTTGATTGATTTGTTGATTGATTGAATGGTTGATTGGTTGATTGATTGATTGATTTGTTGATTGATTGATTGGTTTGTTGATTGATTTGTGAGTGAGTGAGTGATAGATAAATAAATTAATTGATTGATTGATTGATCGATCGATTGATTGGTTGGTTGACAATGTCCAGGAACCGGTTCCTGTTCAGCTGGTGGCACGTGGCACAGGACTGAAGGCGGGCATTGTGGGAAGGAGGGCAAAGTTCAACATCCTGACCGACTCCGCCCCTTTTCTGGATCTGCACATCGAGATCCAAGGTAGGGCTGTTTGTGGATCTGCCTAGTTATAGAGATCTAAGGTAGGGCTGTTTGTGGATCTGCGTAGAGAAATCCAGTGTAGGGCTGTTTCAAAAAAGAAGGTTGGGGATGAGGGAAGGGGGGACCCAAGATATGAACATGCTGAACGGAAAGCGGATCCAAGGTGCGTCTGTGCCACAAGAAGAGGGATCTGACATATGCCTGTGCTGAAAAGGGGAATTAAAGGTGCCGCTGTGCCAATAGA
>CM060347.1:35908229-35925729 GCA_030674155.1 Stramonita haemastoma | reverse complement strand
TATCCTTGATATAAAAGAATAGATAAATAAATAATAAAATAAATAAATAGATAAATGAATGAATATATAGATACATACATACATACATACATACATGCATACATACATACATACATGCTACATGCATACATGCATACATCATACATACATACATACATACATACATACATACATACATACATACATACATACATACATACATACATACATACATACATACATACATACATACATAATAAGATACGTACGTTTGTGTATGTGTGTGTTTATATTTTATTCTTTTATTTCAAGGATAATATAATAAGCATCATGCGTACTCTGTGTGTGATTTGTGTGTGTTGTGTGGTGTGTATTTGTTGAGTGTGAGTGTGGTGAGGTGTGTGTGTGGTATGTGTTGTGTGGAGTGTTTGTGTGTGTATGTGTTTGTGTGTAGTTGTGTGTTTGTGTAGTGTGTGTGTGTGTGTGTGTGTGTGTGTTGTGTGTGTGTGGTGTGTGTGTTGTGTGTGTTGTGTGTGTGTGTGTGTGTGTGTATGTGTGTGTGATGTGTGTGTATTGTGTGTGTGTTGTGTGTGTATGTGTGTTTGTGTGTGTATGTGTGTGTATGTGTGTGTATGTGTGTGTGTGTGTGTTGTGTGTGTATGTGTGTGTATGTGTGTTGTAGTGTGTGTGTGTTGTGTGTGTGTGTGTGTGTGTGTGTGTGTGTGTGTGTGTGTGTGTGTGTGTGTGTGTGTGTGTTGTGTATTGTGTGTGGTGTGTGTGTGTGGGGTATGTGTGTGTGTGTGTGTGTGTGTGTGTGTGTGTGTGTGTGTGTGTGTGTGTGTGTGTGTGTGTTCTTTGTAGGCTGGGTTTAGGATGGTGGAGTTGTGTGTGTGTGTGTGTGTGTGTGTGTTGGTGTGTGTGTCGTCTAGGTAGCTGCAACTCCCCTATCGATTGAGGAAATGTAAAAGTTGTTATGTGGTTTTTTTTATTTCTCACCCTGTTTTACCGGGTACTAATGGCCTACCCTTTTGAAAGGATGAACGGGCATTATTTATTTTTTTATTTCTTTATCTATTCGAGGATACTGTAATAAGGCACTCGTTCTTTGTAAAAAATCTGCCCGTGTTATGATTTTCATTGTTTTCTGTTCCACGAGATCACATGGTCCTTACATCGCCTTTAGCGCATTACTCTTACTCTACAAAAGCGTGCCGTGTGTGCAGGATGTTCTTCGTGCGTTTGTACACAGTACCTCAGCCTGTAGTCTCATGCCAAGGACTATCGCGGGAGTAGAGTCAGTACTGATGTTAACTCCAGGGGCAAAAAGTATTTCTTCGAACAGACGCCACGATGTTGACGCAAACGCGCATCTTTTTTTTACTTTATAATTTTTTTTAATATCGAGGATAATGGAATAAGCACTCATTGCTTTTTTACATCCAGTCCCCGTGTGTATGCAGTTTTTGTAAATCGTGTCATGTGTTCCCACAGGCACACGATGGCCTACACTTACGACCAGCGGAACAGGATTTAAAGTGTGCGCAAGATATTCTGCGTGCGTTCACACACGGGACCTGGGTTTGAAGTCTCATCCGAAAGACTTTTGGGGAGAGTGGAGTCACTCACTCACTCACTCAGTCCCATGTCCCAAAGGACGTAGGGGGGACATGAGAGAAGACGCAACAGATATCTTTTTCCATGCTTCACGATCCTGTGTGGCTAGTAGGAGGTGTTGCAGGGGTTGGGCGGTCCAGTCTTTGATGTTAACTCCAGGAGAAAAATTCCCTCGACCGGGAATCGAACGCGGGTCGTCAAATTGCTAGCGCAATGTTCTGACCACTAGGCCATCCCGTCCCCACGTTAGGATCGTGAGTTCAACGCTCTAACCACTAGGCTACCCCGGCTCTCATCCACAGCAGTAGTGTTTGCCCATGGTCTCTTTTCTTTCCTTCCGACATAAGTAGGTTGTTAGGGAGCATTCACATAGTGGTGTGCTGTTTGGGGTTGTAGGCAGACTGAAAGGGGTAAAGTTGTTCTAGTAGAGGTAGTCAAAGGAGTAGCAGCAGCAGCAGCAGCAGCAGCAGCAGCAGCAGTAGTAGTAGTAGTAGTAGTAGTAGTAGTAGTAGTAGTAGTTAGTAGTAGTAGTAGTAGTAGTAGTAGTAGTAGTAGTAGTAGTAGTAGTAGCAGAAGAAGAAGCAGCAGCAGCAGCAGCAGCAGCAGTAGTAGTAGTAGTAGTAGTAGTAGTAGTAGTAGTAGTAGTAGTAGTAGTAGTAGTAGTAGTAGTGTAGTAGTAGTAGTAGTAGTAGTAGTAGTAGTAGTAAGCGGAATAAAAGTAGTAACACTAGTTGTTGTCGTTGTTAATGTGGTGGTTATGGGAACATCATGTTGTAATATAAAATTATCAGAGAAAAGGAAAGGGAGAGAAAGAGAGAGAGAGATGAGGCAGGGAGACAAACATGCAGACAGACAGACTGACAGACAGACAGACAGACTGACAAACAGAGACGTCATATTATAACTGTGTGTGTGAGTGTGTGTGTTTGTGTGTGTGTGCGAGTGTGTGTGTTTGTGTGTGTGTGTGTGTGTGTGTGGTGTGTGTGCGTGCGAGTGTGTGTGTGTGTTGTGTGTGTGTGTGTGTGTGTGTGTGTGTGTGTGTGTGTGTGTGTGTGTGTGTGTGTGTGTGTGTGTGTGCGAGTGTGTGTGCGTGTGTGTGTGTGTTTGTGTTGTATGTGTCTGTCTGTCTGTCTGTCTGTCTGTCTGTCTGTCTGTCTGTCTGTCTGTCTGTGTATGCGTGCACACACGCGCCCTGTTTCCGCCCCTCTCACCCACTGCTGTCTTCCACACAGAACCCCACCTTCCCTCCCGCTCACACAGCCCCCCTCCTCCTCTTCCTCCTCCTTCCGGGATTCGAACCAGCGACCCCACAACCTTCAGCCTGACCACACCCACAGCCCAGACCGCCAGCCCAAGGAAGACTCCCTCTCCAGCTCCCTCTCCTTCTCCCAATCCCTCTCCCCCCATTCTGAGTCCTCCTCAGAGAATCCCCCTCAAAATCCCTCCCCGTTCACTACATCCCCCAGCTCGGGATCGTTCAGCTCAGGACCTGAGGAGAAACACCAC
The DNA here is from genome assembly GCA_030674155.1 of Stramonita haemastoma. Taxonomy (NCBI): domain Eukaryota; kingdom Metazoa; phylum Mollusca; class Gastropoda; order Neogastropoda; family Muricidae; genus Stramonita; species Stramonita haemastoma. The sequence continues at coordinate 35,922,630 of CM060347.1, read as the reverse complement.
ACTGGAGGAGAGGAGAGAGGCGAGGAGGAGGAGGAAGAGGAGGAGGAGGAGAAGGAGGAGAAGGAGGTGGAAGAGGAAGAGAAGGAGGAGGAGGAAGAGGAGGAGGAGAAAAAGGAGGAACAGAAGAAGGAAGAGGAGGAGGAGAAAGAAGAGGAGTCGAAGGAAGAGGAGAAAGAGGAGGAGGAGGAGAAAGAGGAGGAGAAGGAGGAGAAGGAGGAGCAGAAAAGGAGCAGAGGAGACCTAAGATGTGGGAGGCGCGGAAGAAGTGGAAGACGTTTGATGGAAGCACGGTGGTGGAGGAGGAGGGCGAGGAGGGCAGGAGGTCCACGTGGCGCTTCTCGCTGCAAGGAAAGCGCAGTCACTCCTTCACCGCCCCGGGGTGGAACCACCCCCACCCCCACCCCTATCCCCAGCAGCAGCTGTGTGGCCCAACAGGTGGCTCTCCGACACCTCCTACAGTCTGAGCTCAGAGCTGGAGAACATGTCCATCATCGACAAACTCAACGACGACGATGACGAAATCTTAGAAGTCGTCATCGAATCCGATTACAACCGGAAAGGAGCGAGTCTTCACAGAGGGGAAGAACTCCTGAACTTGCTCAAGATGTCGAAGCCCTTTTCCAACATCCTGAACCAAGGGCAGACCACTCTCTGTCCTCTCCTCCCTCTGTGAAGCAGACGATGCGTGGGAATTTGTTCAGGCAGGGTAACGTCATAGGAAGTAATAAATCCTCGTCGGAGACGTCGACGGAAACGGACAAATCTCGAGCAACGTCAACGGAAGCGTGTTTACCTGAAAAGGAAGAGAGGGAAGGAGGCGATTCCGGACGATTCAGAAGCAGAAGAGAGAAGCAAGGGGTCCAAGTCAGTGTCCATTGTCGTCCCCAAACCCAAGACCGATAAAGCCACTCAGGTTAGTGCAGTGTCTGTTTTTGTTTGTCTGTTTGTCTGTCTGTCTGTCTGATTGTCTGATTGTCTGTCTGTCTTTCGGTTTTGTCGTTGTCTGTCTGTCTGTTGTTGTCTGATTGTCTGTCTGTCTTTGTTGTCGGTCTGTCTTGTCTGTCTGTTTGTCTGTCTGTCTGTCTGTCTGTCTTCTGTGTGTCTGTTTGTCTGTCTTCTGTCTTCTGTTGTCGATGTCTGTCTGTTTTCTGTCTTTGTTTTGTCTGTTTATCTGTTGTTTGCTGTCTGTCCGTCTGTTTGTCTGTCTGTCATCGTCATCCGTCTGTTTGTCTGTTGTTTTGTTGTTGTTTGGCTTTTCCCAGGTTGATTTTTATTCAGATCAACACATCGTCTTTTGCCTTTTGTTGTCAGCACACACTCAACAGCAACAACAACAATATTAACAACAGCAACAACAAGAATATTAACAACAGCAACAACAACAATATTAACAACAGCAACAACAACAATATCAACAACGGCAACAACAACAATATTACCAACATCAACAACAGCAATGACAACCACGAAACCAAAAATAAGTTTGAGCCAAGATAGCGCAAAAACTGGATAGATATAGGAATAAATGAATCAGTAATGAATGAATGAATGAATGAATCAATCAATAATCAATGAATCAATGAATCAATGCAATGGAGTGTGCCTTGTGCCAGCCTCCATGTTGCAGTGGTCAGCACATTGTGTTTTGGCTTGGAGGGTCGCGGGTTCTCATCCCAAAAAAGTCGTCAGGAGTTTTCGGACTCCGGCCGGCTCCTACCCAGAGTGAGTGTGCTGTGGGCTCAGTGGAGAGACTGGGACCACACAATGGAGCTTCATCCACTTTACGGATGGGAATTTGAGTGTGTTGCTGAAATAACCTGACAAACACTGCAGATGCCTGTATCTCTCGGGCCTGGTCGACGCTGGGATAGATTATGGTAGTAAGCGTAGAGTACAACCCTGTCAATTAGTCTCAAAGTAGATGCACTTTCACAGCAGCATCATTACATCATTCTCATTACCCTTCATCATTTAGCAATTGAGAAAACGACTCTGATTTGGTGGCCCCAGTCACTCTAGTCTCATGGTGACCTCAGATTCGATTTGATCCCTAAACACTTCTGTGTATGTGATGACATTGTGTCAAAGAATTTGGGGCTAGAGGTTCCTGGGGAATAGTTGCTGGACAATTTGGTGGTCACCACCCCGGGTGGGTGACTCACTCAGTCTGACTCCGCGACTGAGCTAATACTGTCGTTAGAAGGGGGCTTAGTAGGTGGTGTCCTGCGTATGTTAACTCAGAACAGGCACCACTAAACACCACCAAAGTGACCCAACAGAAGTGCAGGACCCCTCTGGCTGGTGGCCCCGCAGAGGCCTGATTTTGATGGGCCCCCAGGGAACTTTTGATGCTGAGGATGAGACATAAGGAATGTGGGTATGGCTGTGGTGGTGGCAGCATGATCTGTGGCTCTGTAGGTCAAATGCAAGCGCTTTGATTTGTTCTTACAAGAGACAGCGCTATACAAATTCCATGTAATAATAAATAATAATAATAACACAGGCACGTCATAGAAGATAAAACACCAAAGGAAAAGGGTTTGGAATTGTCAACGACACTTTTCGACAGCAAGGGAGTCTTTAATCAAGGATTGAATTGAATACCCTTTTCAGTCGCCGCAGGTTTATACGCATCAATTCTGGATACTGTCCCCGAGAGAGCCTGTCGCCACAAGAGCAGTGCCATCCATTAAAAGAAATTCCTGTCTGCGTGTGTATAAATTGTGTTTCGCTATCAGAGTGGCTTTTCCACTAAATCGGGCCATGGGCAACTCTCTGGTTGCTGCGGGTCTTTTGACCAGCTTGGAATGCGTGTTGCACACAGGACCTCGGTTTATTGTCTCATTGGAAAGACTAGCACCCAGACAATTACTCACGGTGTAGTGGATGGCGGGGTGGGGGTGGGGGGGCACCTACTGGGATCAAACCACCACTTGTCGCTTTCTAGACAGGTGCATTACCTCTAGACCACCGATCCACCTGTCAGCATTGTATACAATTATACTACTTGTTCGTTCTTTATTGGATCTTGAAAGTTATCCTAAATGCTAGTATATATTTTGTAATAAATAAAACCTTCAATGGAAGATTCATCTACAATGTTGATTCAGGGCAGGTCAAAGAACCCACGGCCACAAGACTTGTTCTTTGAGTATTTGTAACTTTAGCTTTCCTTTTTCTAGTAAGCGCAAGAAATACTTATGTGTAGAGACAAAGAAGGAAAAGGTGGCGCCATACTTTGGCAATGTTTCCTCCACAGTTGGAGTAGCTTTCATTCCAGCTGGTGGATCGAACCTGTACCGTCAGATTGCCAGATCAGCGCAATAACCACTAGGCTGCCCCGCCCCCTTTCCCGCCCACCTACCCTTGAAGAAAAGGAGAACGAAATTTGAACATTTTGTGAAAGATGTCTGAGATCGGATATGTATGACTGGAGGGGAGGGGGGAATGTAAGGATGGGCGGGGTGGGGGTGGGGGTCGGTTGATATTTCTATCTCAAGGACTTGGAGGGAAAAGCACGTGGTCAGAGAATTGTGCTGGTCATCTGACGGCCTGCAATCAGCCACCACGGGGCCTGCCGAGCTAGAGGATTTTCCCTGGAGTTAACAGCAGTACTGTCTCCACCCTCCCCCTCCGAAAAACAACAACAAACCAATAATAAAGTCTAGCAGATAAGATTATAAACCGAGGCTCCGTGTGCGAGCACACAGAGAACATCTTGCACACATGTTAAAAACTCGTTCCATCTTTTGGAAGAGTAGGCCATCTCGTGCCAGTAGGAACCGATGACGAAACGTTAAGAAAAGAAAATCAACAAAACATCATGCACACTGGTGTATTTCTACACTATCCCCGAAGTCGGTATTCAGCTGCCTTCACGGTGAATAAAATCGGTCATATATGCAAATATCTTGCCATTGGTAACCTCGGGGCTTTAGCCGAGGAACGATTAAGAATGATCTAAAGGACTTTCAAAGGAATACAGTCAGTAGCACATGAACTGGAATCCTATGATCTAAAGGACTTTCAAAGGAATACAGTCAGTAGCACTTGAACTGAAATCCTATGATCTAAAGGACTTTCAAAGGACTAAAGTCAGTAGCACTTAATGTGGAATCTTATGATCTAAAGGACTTCCAAAGGAATACAGTCAGTAGCACTTGAACTGAAATCCTATGATCTAAAGAACTTTCAAAGGACTAAAGTCAGTAGCACTTGAACTGGAATCCTATGATCTAAAGAACTTTCAAAGGACTAAAGTCAGTAGCACTTGAACTGGAATCCTATGATCTAAAGAACTTTCAAAGGACTAAAGTCAGTAGCACTTGAACTGGAATCCTATGATCTAAAGGACTTTCAAAGGACTAAAGTCAGTAGCACTTGAACTGGAATCCTATGATCTAAAAAACTTTCAAAGGACTAAAGTCAGTAGCACTTGTTATGGAGTGCTGTGATGCATCAGACTAGCCCCCACTGAACACCATCGAAGTGACCAAGCAGAAGTGCGCGGCCTTCTCTGGATGGTGACCCGATGGGAACCTGGCTAGGACCGCTTCCTGAAGAAGAGAGAGAGGGAGAGAGAGAGAGAGAGAGAGAGAGAGAGAGAGAGAGAGAGAGAGAGAGAGAGAGAGAGAGAGAGAGAGAGAGAGAGAAGAGAGAGAGAGAGAGAGACAGACAGACAGACAGACAGACAGACAGACAGACAGACAGACAGACAGACAGACAGACAGACAGACAGACAGACAGACAGACAGGCAGTCAGTCAGACAGACACACAGACACACAGACACACAGACACACAGACACACAGAGAGAGTGTGTGTGTGTGTGTGTCTTTCTGACTGTCTGTCTGTGTGTTTAAGAAAGAGAGCGTACACATGTGTCCGCGTACACACACACACACACACACACACACACACACACACACACACACACACACACACACACACACACACAAACACACACACATATACACACATGCACACGCGCGCATGCACACACGCACACACAAACACACAGGGTCTACGAAGTAATCTACTTAAAGAGGTGCAACAGTCCAGCCACTTATTGGTAGGAGCAACCCAACAAAATATGTTTGAATAATTTGGTTCCAAGTGATTTTGTACAGCTTGACAGCCTTCAAGGACCCTTTGCAAAGTATGTTTTTGATTGCATGAATCTTCGGTGACTTTTTCTAATCAATTTGTTCACTTGTGTCTATAAGCTTTGTATGCTTCCATGGCAATAAACGATGTTCTGTTCTGTTCTGTTCTGTTCACAGACACAGACTAACAACACACACACACACCACCACACAATGCACACACACACACATGCACACACACAGAACACACACACACACTCACACACACAAACACACACACTCACACACACACACACACACACACACACACACACACAAACACACACACACACACACACACACACCACACACAACACACACACACACACACACACACACACACACACACACACACACACACACACACACACACACACACACACACACACACACACACGGATAGCCTAGTGGTCAGAACATTGCACTGGCAATTTGACGACCCGGGTTCGAGTCCGGTCGAGGAGTTTTTTCTCCTGGAGTTAACATCAGTGCTGACTCCACTCTCCCCAAAAGTCCTTCGGATGAGACTACCGAGGCCCCGTGTGCGAACGCACGCAGAACATCTTGCGCACACGTTAAATCTTGTTCCGCTTTTCGTAAGAGTAGGCCATCGTGTGCCGGTGGGAACAGATGACAATATTTACAAAACTGCATACACACGGGGACCGGATGAAAAAAAGTACACTATTGCTTATTCTGTTATCCTCGATATAAAAGAAAAGACAAGAAAAAAAGAATAAACACACACACACACACACACACACACACACACACACACACACACACACACACACACACACACACACACACACACAACCTCCCTCTTATTAAAATTTATCATTTTTACTACTCCGTTTTGTTTCTCCTGTCTCCCCCTGTCTGTCTGTCTGTCTGTCTGTCTGTCTGTCTGTCTGTCTGTCCCATTGTCTGTCTCTTTGTATGTCTGCTTTTCTGTGCCTGCCTCTTTCTGTTTTCTGTCCCTATGTCTGTCTGTCTGTCTGTTTGTCTGTTTCTCTGTGTCTGTCTGTGTCTGTCTCTTTTTCGCTGTGTGTGTCTCTCTCTCTCTGTTTCTCTCTCTCTCTCCCCACCCCCCTCTCTCTCTCTGTGTCTCCGTCTGTCTGTCTGTCTGTCAGTCTATCTGTCTGTCTGTCTGTCTGTCTGTCTGTCTGTCTGTCTCTCTCTCTCTCTCTCTCTCTCTCTCTCTCTCTCTCTGTCTCTCTCTCTCCCTGTCCCTGTCTCTGTCTGTCTGTCTGTCTGTCTGTCTGTCTGTCTGTCTGTCTGTCTGTCTGTCTGTCTCTCTCTCTCTCTCTCTCTCTCTCTCTCTCTCTCTCTCTCTCTCTTCTCTCTCTCTCTCTCTCTCTCTCTCTCTCTCTCTCCCTCTCTCTCTCTCTCTCTCTCTCTCCTTTCAGAGTAGTGGATATATCTCAACCTGAGAAATCTTTTTCTTTTAATATCTGTAATCACTGATGCGTCAAATCAGACAGAACACACCATTCTAAATCCTACACCATAGCGCAGCACGCAACTTCAACTGTCGATCCGGAACAACTAACTTGTGCAGTACTGAATATTCATCTACTGAACAAAAAAACAGAAAAGCAGCAAAAAATTCCACCAATATATGAGATGTTGATATTCAACTCCTATCGGGTATTTTTTTTTTAGATTTTCAGTGACTTATGGACATTTTTTTCTTTTTTTTTACGTGGGGGGCTGAAGGGTCTTTCAATATAAACACCATCCCAGTCTTGTGGAAATTCCGGGCTAGAAATTTCCTCTTTTCTCATCACTCTCTCTGGAGTTGTTTTTTTCCTTTCCTTTCTATCATCTTTCCATCTTACTTTTTTTCTTCCATCCAAATTCTACGTCCCGCTTTTGTTTTTCAAGGAAATCTGACAAAACGGTTCTGGCCTTTTCTGCATGAATTGATTGAATAAATACTCTGAGGTTGGAAAGAGCGAGGCCAGTGCAACAGACCCCCTGCAAAGTGACAAGCCTCAAAAAGACAACACTAAACATTTCCACCCACGAAAACCAGGCCAAAAAACTGCCTGACAAGCAAAAACTGTGTTGTTTTTTTCTATCATTCCTATCGTCTTTTTCTTGCACTTTTCACTTGTTTTGTCTGTCTTGTTTTTGCATTGTTTTGTAAAGTGTTCAAGGTAGTATGGGTCGAAATGTTGAAATTTGATTACATGCCCATGTTCATAGTTATGCCTTGTTTTGAGGCATCACTTGTAAGCCTAAATCAAAGATTTGTCTTTTTTTTGCATGTTGCAAGGAAACAATACATTATGGTGCCAAACTAATGCTTAAAGTCCTAAGCTTTTTTACTTACAGTTATCCCTGTTCTATAGCTCTATTTTACAGCTGTATTGTTTAAAACGACACTGGGAGAGTTTCATAGATGTATCCAGCAATTTATTTTCTAAAACACATAATTTGGGGCACTTCTGACCCCTGTCTACCTTAGTTCAGGTGAAGTGTTCTTTGTAAACCAAAGCTGCACAGAATGGGGAAAGGTGGTACGTTCACTTGTCACACGTGGCATTGTCTTGAAAAACACATTTTGTGCCTCATAATAATGAACACATGCCTACTGGCTGCTAAGTACTATATAGCTAAACTTTTTTTCAATGTTAGAGCATGTTATGAGATATTTGATTGTTGTAGTTCTGAATACGAATTTCAAGACTCAAGACTCAAGAATACTTTAATGTCATGTAATTACACGAATGTAATGTACCTAGAAAAACAAAACAAAGAAAGCAAAAATCGTAACATCTTGACATTACTACTCAGCTAACACTTGGCAAAATCTTCAGTGGTGCCCCCACGGTGTGCAGCACTGCAGTAGAGGTGAAGGCGAAGAGGAATGCTTTAAACCATGTGTAAAGTCTAACAACCTGTACAGAAACAAGGGTTGGTCATTTTTGGTGGTTTGTTTGTTATTTATAGCATGAAACGCAAGGCAAGGCAAGGCAAGTTCTTTTATTCTAGGATAATAGATATGCACTCGCGTGCTTTTTTTACATCTAGTCCCCGCCCTTTTCATGGATAATATCAAGATAAAAAGATACTAAATAATAAAACTATGCGCAAGTCAGTTAGCCAGAGCGCTGCCCCCATGCCCAGCCTTTCTCTCTCTCTCCCCGTGGAGCTGGAGAGATTGTCTGGTGCCCACAGGGAGGGAGGAGCCACGGTGCCGGCATAGATAACATCTTGCGCACACGTTAAATCCTGTTTCGCTTTTCGTAAGAGTAGGCCATCATGTGCCGTTGGGAACAGATGACATTTACAAAACTGCATACACACGGGACTGGATGTAAAAAATACAAGAGTGCTTATTCCATTATCCTCGATATAAAAGAATCAATCGATCCATCAAGAAATCAATCCCCACAGGAGACCCAGCCCCGGAACTCTGCCCTGAACCTGGCGCCCGTCAGGCAGTAGAGGGCGAAGTTGACGGCGCTGTTGGTGTACCACAGCTGGTGGGTCACCGCCTGCAGCAGGAAGGACGCCGCGAACAGGGCGGGGTCTCGCTGCAGGGCGGGAAATGAGGAGTTGAACCAGATGAGGTACACGCTGACCGGCAGCGTCAGCACCAGGAACGTGCAGGAGACGGCCAGCACCAGCACCTGTCGTTCGGTGCGACGTTTTCCGCCGACTGTCCTGGGAAGCTGCGGCACCGGAATCCCCAGGAGCGGCGAGGGAAGAGGAGGAGACGGCTGTGAAGAGAGTGCGGGACAGGACGATGTTGCAGAGGAACAGACAGGCGCTGGGGCCCAGAGAAGACAGGACCAGGTACAGCCAGGTGAACACCAACCCGATGAACTCCCCGTACAGCCCCGACACGGGGCGGCATCTCCCTGCTTCTTCAGAAATCTCAAACCCCAACAGAAGGTGGAAGTGAAGAGCACAGACGGTGATGACGATAACGGCGATGATAATCCACGTTCTTCGCACCGTGCACATCACCCGCACTCGATGCGGCCACAGAACGGCCATGGCTCTCTGCGCGGTCACACAGGTCACCAGCCAGGCGGACGCCGTGCTGCTGGCGTACAGCAGCCACATGGACAGCTTGCACACCGCCACGTGCAGGCCCCTCAGGTCCACGCCGAAACAGCGCTGGATCCACGTCAAGCCTGCAGCGCTGCACAGCAAGGCCAGATCCGACACGGCAAGGGACATCAGTATCGCGTGCTGCGAAGAGTTATGGTCCTTGATTCGACGCATGACGAAAATGGTGGCGATGTTCCCAAAGCCTCCCAGGACAAGAATGATGGGAGGGACAATTTTCCAGATGAGGGTGTGGGCTTTGTACAAGGGGTATAGAAGAAATGCCCCCATGTTTTGTTCGTGTGGAGGGATGGTGGTTGATATTGTATCGTTTGTTGTCAAGTTGTTCATGATGTGGGAGGGGGAGGAGCTGTGTCAAAACAGTTGGGATTGATGTGTTTTTTTTCTGTAAATATTAGAAAAAAATACAAAAGCATTTTACAAAATCATAACTTATAGCATAATTCCTCTCTATGTCCCTCTGTCTCTATCTCTCTCTGTCTCTCTCTTATATCTCTCTCTGTCTCTGTCTCTCTGTCTCTCTCTCCCTCCCTCCTCTCTCTGTCTCTCTATCTGTCTATGTCTGTTTGTCCGTCTGTTCATTTTTTTATTTATCCATTTATTTATCTATTCTTTTATATCGAGATAATGGGATAAGCACTCTTGTACTTTTTTACATCCAGTCCCCGTGCGTATGCAGTTTTGTGAATGTCATCTGTTCCCACCGGCACGTGATAGGCCTACTCTTACGAAAAGTGGAACAGGATTGAACGTGTGCGCAAGATGTTCTGCGTGCGTTCACACACGGTGCCTCGGTTTATAGTCTCATCTGAAGGATTTTGGGGGAGAGTAGAGTCAGCACTGATCTTAACTCCAGGAGAAAAATCTCCTCGAACGGGAATCGAACTCGGGTCGTCAAATTGCGTCAAATTGTGAGCGCAATGTTCTGACCACTAGGCTATCCCGTCTCTGTCTGTCTGTCTGTCTGTCTGTCTGTCTGTCTGTCTGTCTGTCTGTCTGTCTGTCTGTCTGTCTGTCTGTCTCTCAGATGGGATCATTGGAGAACTATTTAAAAATGCAAGTGACAATGTTATTGAATTCTTTGTGTTGTTTTTAATGCTTTATTTGAAAAAGGCGTTTTTCCACAAAAATGGTCAGAAGGCATTGTTCTACCTTTGTACAAAAAAGGTGATAGTAAGAACCCTAATAACTATAGAGGCATTACATTAACTGACATTAGCAGTAGATATTATAGCACAATTATAAACCATCGTTTACAAGAGTGGGTTCAGGAAATAATATCACTGGAGAACATCAAGCTGGTTTTAAAAGAATTACTCAACTACTGACCATATGTTTACTTTGTTATCTTTAGTACCAAAACAGTTATTCTGTAACAGAAAATTATAGTAGCTTTCATAGATTTTGAGAAAGCTTTTGATTCTTTGAATAGGAGCATTCTATGGCAGATTCTTTTAAAAAATAGAATAACGGGTAAAATGTTTAACTGTATCAGAAGTATGTACGATAGTGTCAAAGTTAAGGTTAGATGTGGTTCAAAATTGACAGTTTTAATTAGTTGTACTTTATAGTGTAAAGCAAGGTGACGTCTGTAGTCCAATTCTATTTTCTTTATTCATTAATGATCTCGCTGTTGAAGTTAATGAAAATGGAAGACATGGGGCTTTGTTTACCAATGATTACTTTGAACTCTTCATAATGTAATTAGCAGACGATATAGTTCTATTAGCTGAGACAGTTATTGGATTGCAGACCCAACTAAATAGTTTGCAAAGAGCAGCAATCTATGGATTTGAAGGTAAACTCTGATAAAAGTAAAATTATTGTATTTAGAAAAGGTGGTCATCTTTCTGCAAGGGAAACTTGGAAATATAACACTGTTGAAATGCCTGTAGTAAATCCATACAAATATTTTGGTATATCATTTTCTACAAGACTTAGTTTTACATCAGCATGTAATGACCTTGTTAGTAAAGCCAAGAATGCTGTGATGTGTATTATGAGAAAACTTAGAGCCTTGATAATAATAATAATAATAATAATAATAATATAATAATAACAATATAATAATAATAATATAATAATAATAATAATAATATAATATGATAATAGCTTAAACTATTTTGAAACTTGTGACTCACAGGTAGTACCTATTGCTTTGTATGGAGCAGAACTCTGGGGTCTGGACAATTCAGCACATCAGTGTGAACAAATGCCTTGTTTGCTTTGAAAAAAATTTCTGGGTGTTGAAAAGAACCCCAAATTACTTTGTTTGTGGCGAAACGAATAGATATCCTATTTATATTAGCCCTGCTGTACGTTGTATTTGTTATTGGTTAAAGCTATTAGCAATGGATGATGTTAGACTACCGAAGAAAGCTTACAGAGTGCTATATGATTTGGATGAAAGAGGTAAAGAAACTGGGTATCAAATGTTTGTTGTAAATTGTATGAGCAGGGTTTTGGGTATGTATGGGGAAATAGAGGTGTTCAAAACGTTAAAGATTTTTTATACAACTTTAAGGAAAAACTGATTTTATGTAGATGGCAAGAATGGGACTTCCACATTAAAAACAGCGAGAGGTTTAGCATATATAGAACTGTTTGCAGTGTTCATGCCAGGAAAACATATCTTAGAATAGAACTAGACAAACATTTGGAGATTCTTATGACCAGGTTTAGATGTTGCATTTCAGAAATTAGTACACACCAAAATCGCTACAAATCATACTCTGATTTTACTTGTCCATTTTGTAAAACTGGAAATGAGGATGAAGTACATTTATATGTTGTGTTGTCCGATTTTAACCAAATTAAGAACACCGTATATACCATTGAATTTTTACAGATACCCATGCCACTTTCATCTGAGTTTGCTTTTGGCATCTACGATTGAAAGTATTGTCCGAAATGTATCGATCTACATATACAGAGCGTTCAAATTACGATCAGTGCTGATTTAGTTACTTTGTCTATGTGTGTGTATGTTTAGTGATTTCATTACTATTGTGTTATGTACTGTACCCCCTTCATTAGGGGCAATGGCCTTTACATGAATAAATATTTCCGAATCTCTCTCTCTCTCTCTCTCTCTCTCTCTCTCTCTCTCTCTCTCTCTCTCTCTCTCTCTCTCTCTCTCTCTCTCTCCTCTCTCTCTCTCTCTCTCTCTCTCTCTCCCTCTCTCCCTCTCTCCCTCTCTCCCTCTTCCTCTCTCTCTCTTTCTCCAAAGAAAGCAATCTACTCACTGATTTATCTATTGTCTATTTGTCTATTTATCTGTCTATCTATCTATCTATCTATCTATCTATCTATCTATCTATCTATCTATCTATCTATCTATCTATCTATCTATCTATCTATTCTATCTATTTATCTATCTATCTATCTATCTATCTATCTATCTATCTATCTATCTATCTATCTATCTATCTATCTATCTATCTATCTATCTATCTATCTCTTTCTTTCTATCGTTATCTATCTATCTATCTACCTATCTATCTATCTATCTATCTATCTATCTATCTATCTATCTATCTATCTATCTATCTATCTATCTATCTATCTATCTATCTATCTACTATCTATCTATCTACTCTATCTATCTATCTATCTATCTATCTATCTATCTATCTATCTATCTATCTATCTATCTATCTATCTATCTATCTATCTATCTATCTTCTTCAGCACTGCAGCTGTCTCTCGCCAGTCAGATCTGCACTTGCTAGGCAGCTGTACTCTCCTGCCCAACCAGAAAGCAAATGGCCATGCTCTCATGTCAGGCAGACAGAGCACGCCTACCACCCAGAGGTTTGAACCACAACCAATGGCTGTTGTAGCCGAGTGGTTGAGACTGTTCGATTCCAATCTCTTGGCTCCACGAAGTGGTGGGTTCCAATCTCAGCAGAGGCTTCTAGTACATGTCTGCCTTCTTCGTCCATTCTGCTGACTTTTCTTCAGAAAGAATTCAAAGATAACAATTCTCTCCCACGCCGAAGTCTATCTGCTGGGTCTGATTTATCAGGCGCCCAACAGCAGTGCAACGCATTTTAGCTCAAATGACTGACAAGAATAATAGCTGTCTGTGTGTTCGACGACGAAGGAGAAGTAGTGACAAATTAAATGTTGATGTAATGACGGCTGTTTCTATGACGACTATTCAAACACAATTCCTGTAGAGGTAGAGGCATGAGCAGCTTGTTTCTGATTCACAATATTGAACATGCTATCTTCTCTCAGTTTGCAGACTTGTTCTGTCACCATGCATTGCAGACTTTCCTGATGCACTAACACTTCTCATGCAGTGTTCTGATTACACCCGCAGTGCTTACGCTTGTTCCTGATGCACTAACATTCTCTGTGCTGTACAGACTGCGAGATACTGCAGTTTACAGACTGTTATGATGTAACATTTGAGTGCTTACGACTAATCACTACATTCTCTGCAGTACTGTACAGCTTGTTACTGATCACTAACACTTCTCTGCAGTGCTGTACAGCTGTACTGATGCACTAACACTTCTCTGCAGTGCTGTACAGACTTGTTACTAATGCACTAACACTTCTCTGCAGTGCTGTACAGACTGTTCTGATGCACTAACACTCTCTGCAGTGCTGTACAGACTTTTCCTGATGCACTAACACTTCTCTGCAGTGCTGTACAGACTTGTTCCTGATGCACTAACACTTCTCTGCAGTGCTGTACAGACTTCTCAACAACTGAAGACGGATGCAGGGACGGGGGCCTGTGGCTAGAACGTTGCTCATTGTGCTGGCGATCTGCTGACCTGGTTCGAATCCTGTTCAAGGGATTTTTCCCTTTCTGCAGCTAACATCAGCGCCGACTCCACTCCCCCGAAAAGTCCTTCAGATGAATCTATCAACCGAGGTCCCGTGTGCAAACGCATGCACAACATGTTGCGTTCACGTTGAAACTTTTTCTCCTATTTTAAAGAGTAGGCTATTGTATGCCGGTGGAAACGGATGACAAAATTTACAAAAACCGCATACACAGGATGTAAATAACCATATGTGTGTTTATCTTATTACCCTATAAATAAAAGAAAAACAAAGAATAGAAAATAAAGATGTTAGTTAGCTCTCTCTCCTAGCTTACAATATTCTGTGCTTATTGCAGCAGTTACAACCTTGATAAAGAATCTATGGTGT
>CM060347.1:35843229-35900729 GCA_030674155.1 Stramonita haemastoma | reverse complement strand
TTCAATGCACAGAGGTATCGTGTTTAGACACAGCCCCAGAAGTCGGAATGCAGCTACCTTCAATGTGGATAACAGGGCCGCATTGGCAAAACACCGCCATTGTTGAGCCTTGGAGCTCTACCCAAAATACAAATAAAACCCCACCGCATTCCATCCTCTTTACCTGAAAGTTTTTTGTTTTTTTAATATAGTCATCTGTGAATAAGACAGACGTAGTCACTTCCTTGAGTAGCATGGTGAAGGTGTGCGAACGCACCAGTGTGTGTGTTGCTATTTTTAGACACACCTGTGGTTTGTTCAAAGCACCACTATAGCTTAAGGACGTAGACATTTTCTGTCCATGGCAAACTACCTTGGTTGTGTCATACCTGTTTGTGCTGGCTGCTTTTGGTCCGAATGAAACAGTGGGAGGGGTGGGGGTGGGTATTTTAGCACGTTGAGTTGACATCTGACTGCCCAGGTTCCAGTGACCACTAAGAAATCCATGAGACGGGTTTCCCCCATCAGTGCTGACTCCACTCACCCCAACGTCCTTCAGATGAGACTAGAAACTGAGGCCCTGCATGCACACGCATGCAGAACATCTTGAGCACAGGTAAACATCTGCTCTGCCTTTTAGAAGAATAGACGGCTGTTTCTGATGGGAGTGGATGACAAAGTTGACAAAACTGCAGGCACAAGGGGACTATGTGTACCTGAATCAAAAAACAACCCCACGTCAGTGCTTATTCTATTATCCTCGAAATGAAACCATAGTTATACATAATAGAAGTGAAATTGACTTTGCTTTGTGGCCATGCTGCCAATAACTATTGCGTTGTTGTATTCTTCTTACTGTGGCTACTCCCGCCAGTGCTTATTCCATTATCCTCGATATAAAAGAAAAATAAATAAATAGATAGATAAATAAATAAATAAACAAACAAACAAAAAAATAAATAAATAAATAAATAAATAAATAAATAAATAAATAAAAATACATTGTTGCTACTGTTGCTGTTGTTGCTTCGCTATTGTCCTGAAGCAGCCTCAGTGAAGAACACCCCCATCTCTGTCACTCCCACGCAGGTCTCCTACAGCGAGATCAAGGCAGAGACGGGATGGAGACCCCCGACCCTGAGGCTTCACCGGCGGAAGAAGTGTCTCAAGGTCACCGCCCCCAGTACGGGGAGCTGCAGCCACCCTGCGGGCCTGGCTCTGTCCAGGGAGAGCTCTGTGTCCGGCAACACGGACCTGCTCTCCGCCTCCCCGCCCAAGCGCTCCACCCTGTCCTCCAAGTCCAGCTCCTTCAGCGACACCTCCCTCATCTTCGGCGGCAGCGAGGGAGCGGAGTTTCCCGAACAGCTGGCCTCGAAGCGACTGGACTCCTTCATGGGGAATCCCCGTTTGGAAAGCGACTCCACTCTCGGGGATATCCGCTCGAAAGACTTGATTATCGGGAATGCCCGTTTAGAAGGTCGCCGTGCAGAAGTAGGAGTGAGCACTAAAGAACAAGGTGTGTTCGACGCTGGGCGTGGAAAGACAGAACCCGGAGAGACAGCCACAGAGGGGACACGCCTCCTGACCAGAGAAGAGGAGCCCGAAAAGGAAACATGCACCCAAACCCAAACCCAGCCCACCCAAGAGAAAGACAACCCTCCAAACAACCCCTCCAGCAAAGACGCTCGCCCACCCCCTCCCCCTTACAGCCGCGCACGTTCCGACCCCCAGTTCACGCGCAGACCCTACTTCCGGACGACCTTCACCCCCACCCGGACCTGCTCCTGCTGCGAGGTCACCCTCTGGGCCGACCTCCCCGACCCCGTGACCTGCACGTGCTGGACTGGGTGCAGAGGTCAGGGGGCAGAGGGCAGCAGGAGCAGCACGAGCACGAGCACGAGCAGCCGGAGCGGCAGTCCACGGTGGACACGCTGGACAGCGGCATCGAGAACGAGTCTCCGCGCCTCGGGGGCAGCGGGTTCGTCAGCGGGCACCGGAGAATCCACCGCCGCCCCTACCCCTGGTCCATCGACCTGGAGCCACGCCTGGTCACCGCCAGCACTGCTGCAGCCATGGAGATGGGCCACGTGGTGAGGGGGGAGGGAGTGTGGGAGGGAGGGAGAGTGGGAGGGAGGGAGGAGGGAGTGTGGGAGGGAGGGTGTGAGGGAGGGAGGGAAGGAGGGAGTGTGGGAGGGTGGGAGGGAATAAGGGAGGGAGGGAATGAGGGTGAGAGGGGAGGGAATGAGAGTGGAAAGGAGGGAGGGAGGGAGGGAAGAAGAGGAGAAGGTATGTGTCTAAGGGTGGGAGGGAGGGAAGAAGAGTGTGTGCGTGTGAGGGATGGAGATCTATCTATCTATCTATCTATCTATCTATCTATCTATCTATCTATCTATCTATCTATCTATCTAGCTAGCTATCTATCTATCTATCTATGTATCTATCTATATCTATCTATCTCTATCTATCTATCTATCTTGATTGTTGTGAGGGTCGGGTGCAAGCGCTTTGATTTTTTTTTTTTTTAAAGATTATAGCGCTGTATAAATTCCATGTATTATTATCATTATTCTTAATATAGATAGATAGATAGATAGATAGATAGATAGATAGATAGATAGATAGATAGATAGATAGATAGATAGATAGAGAGAGAGAGATAGAGAGAGAGATAGAGAGATAGATAGCTAGATAGATAGATAGATATATAAATAGATAGATAGATAGATAGATAGATAGATAGATAGATAGATACATAGATACATAGATACATAGATAGATAGATAGATAGACAGATAGATAGATAGACAGACAGACAGAGAGATAAACAGATAGAGACAGCCAGACAGCCAGACAGACAGACAAACAGAGAGAGAGAGATTGATTGATTGATTTCTTCTTTTATATCGAGGATAATGGAATAAACACTCTTGTGCTTTTTTCATCCAGTCCCGTGTGTATGCAGTTTTGTAAATGTCATCTGAGAGAGAGAGAAGAGAGAGAGAGAGAGAGAGAGAGAGAGAGAGAGAGAGAGAGAGAGAGAGAGAGAGGAGGGGAGAGAGAGAGAGAGAGAGAGAGAGAGAAGAATCAAAGAAAGAGTTGCAAAGAAACAGACAAATAGACAGCGGACAACAGACACAAAGCATGAGTTTTTCCAGCAATAAAATATAATATAAAAAAAATGACTGTTGACCCTGGCTGACCTTTGTGACCCAGATCCCTTCTCCGGTCACCGTCGGCTGAGCAGACGATCCTACCCCTGGGAGATGGATCTGGATCCCCGTCTGATTCAGGACAACGGGGGATCCCGCCCTGCTGGTAGGGGTCAGGTTTAGTTGTATTCTGGAGTTTTTATCGTATTGTATTCTGGAGTTTTATCGTATTGTATTCTGGAGTTTTTATCGTATTTTATTCTCGAGTTTTTATCGTATTGTATTCTGGAGTTTTTTTATCGTATTTTTATTCTGGAGTTTTTATCCTATTTTATTCTGGAGTTTTTATCCTATTTTATTCTGGAGTTTTTATCCTATTTTATTCTGGAGTTTTTATCGTATTGTATTCTGGAGTTTTTATCGTATTGTATTCTGGAGTTTTTATCGTATTGTATTCTGGAGTTTTTATCGTATTTTATTCTGGAGTTTTTATCGTATTTTATTCTAATTTTATACCACTTTCTGTCACAGCACATTTCTCTGCGTGAAATTCGGGCTGCTCTCATCCGGGAAGAGAGCGTCGACACAAGTGCAGCGCCTACCATTATTATTTTTTCTTCAGGGATGGTGTCTAAACACGATACCTGTGTGCATGCTGGGTTTTTTTTTTGATAATTGTCATCCGTTCCTACCAGCACACGATGGCCTGATCTTCCGAAAAGCGGCACGGGCTTTTAACGTATGCGCAAGATGTTCTGCGTGCGTTCGCACATGGGGCTTCAGTTTATAGTCTCATCCGAATGACTTTGACACTCAGTTCAATTTTTCGTCAAACTAGGAAGGGCGAGGCTGGGTACGAACCCAGAACCTCACGGTTTACTTGTTGGCAGGCGAACGTCTTAACCATCCTGCCACCTTCCTTCCTTATGTGCGTGATAATGATAATGATAATTTTTATTTTAATTATTGACATTTTTTTATCTTTAAGCATTAGTAGTTAAAGTAGTAATAGTAGTAGTAGTAGTAGTAGTAGTAGTAGTAGTAGTAGTAGTAGTAGTAGTAGTAGTAGTAGTAGTAGTAGTAGTAGTAGTACCGTAAAATCCCTAGCATAAGCCCACCATCTAGCAAACGCCCACCCCCACTTTGGGCCAAAAGTTGTGCACAGGGGTAACTACCTAGCAAACGCCCACCCTGCTTTTTTCAAAGAGACTATGCTCACTTTCACTAGGATTTGTGCAGACTGTTCTTTTTCCACTAACGTCTTTTGTCTGTCAATGATGTACCAGTACTTTGACCACGCTTCCTGATGGCCGGAAGTTAGTTCTTGAATCTCTCTGTGCCATTTTTGCAAAATGCCGAAGCGACAGTCTTACACTGTATCTTTCAAATTGGAAGCTCTCCACTATGTGGATAACGTAGCAGGTGGGAAGGTTTCGGAGTGTGCCCGTGAATTTTCTGTGGATAGGTCAAGTCTTCTACTCACACGACTAACTTACATGCTTTCGGGGTTTGTATTTACTCAATTACACGGTTGAGCACAAACATGACTTTGTGCAAAGGGGTCTATCCCTAGCAAACGCCCTCCCCCCAATTTTGCCCTAAATCAGTGCACAAGGGGGGAGGGGGGCGTATGCTAGGCATTTTACGGTAGTAGTAGTAGTAGTAGTAGTAGTAGTAGTAGTAGTAGTAGTAGTAGTAGTAGTAGTAGTTAGTAGTAGTAGTAGTAGTTGTTGTTTTTGTGTAGATAATGTAATAGTGACAATAACATAATCCATCACAGCACGGTGTGAGTCAATGCAACGAAGTTCACTACAGTGCAATACAATGCAATGTATTACAATATAATGAAACAGTACAGTACAGTACACTAGACTACACTACACTACACAATTCAAAACAGCACAACACAAACAACACAATACAACACAATACAATACATCGTAATACATTGTAATACAATACAATACACAACAAAACAATGCAACATAACACAACACATCACGTTCCCTCTGTTACAATCTTTCCAGGTCAAAACACCAACCGTGACAGTCTCCATCTAACTCTAGGTGTGATAGAGGCGGCGGTTCACCACACCGTTCGTCGGCTGCTGTCGGCAAGTTCCGTCACCAGTTCCGGTTCTCACCGGAATTTGCCGAGCTTCAGTCTCCGTGAGAGAGAAGAAAGCCGAGATGATGGCGATAAGGAGTAAGTGCACTTTTAATTGGTTAATTGGTGGGTTGGTCAGTTGGTTGGTTATTTTGTAGGATTGATTGTCGGTTGGCTGGTTTGTTGGTTGGTTGGTTGGTTTTGTGGGTGGGTGAGTGGTTTTGTCAGGCACTGGCTGGTTGGCTGGTTTCTGGTTCATTGCTTTAGTGAATTCAGTAGTTGGCTGGTTTGGTGGACAGCTGACTGGCGTACTGAGTGGCTCAAAACACAAAAATATGGCTTTAAAAATAGAGGTGATTTAACAGACTTTTTCTCTGTAACATTCATTCTTGAATAAGATTGAAGTGTACAGCTTGTGATTTTAAAATGTATTCAAGAAGGGGATTGAAAACAAATGTAAAACTGTGAATACCAGTTGTGGTAGGGGTGGTAGTGATGGGGCAGTAGAAACTGTGGTGGTGGTGGTGGTGGTGGTGGTGGTGCGGCGGTGGGAGTGGTGTTGTTTGTGATGGTGGTAGTGGTCGTGATGGAGAAACCCACTCGACCTCATTTTACTCTCAGAAAGAAACTAGTTCTATCTAAAGATAACTCGTTTGAGTGCAATTCCCGTAATTTTTGTTGAGTGCACTTCTATCCTATAATATTTCTGAGCCTTTTCATTTGATTACTTTGTGCTTTGTAGTCAGTATTTCTGATCAATATGTGGTGCGGAAAAAAAGAATATTTGAATACACGTTTACATATCAACCATAAGTAAAAACAAACATTAGCAGCACCAACACTAGAAACAACAACAGAAATAAATAACAACAATATGAACAATACAAATAACAAACACACAAACAACAAAGAACGAAACAACCCCACTTTGATTCATAACAACAACAATTTAATGTTCAACAGCGGCAGGGCAAGTTACTCCGACTCGGAACTGTACGCCTACAAAGCGGAAGTGACGGTGAAAAAGAAGAAGCGGAAGCGGAAATGGCAGGTGGGCTCCATGTTAAGTCGCAGTACATCCACAGTGAAGGAAGACTTTGTCCGTTCAGTGGCCATCTTACCGGAAGTAGCTCCGGGCAACTTTGCCCGGCAAAACAGTCCTGATATTGCCGAAACCAAATCTGATGGCAGGTCAGTGTGGCATGGGTTGGGTAGTGTTGGGCTGGGGTGTGGTGAGTTGTGGTGAGTTGTGGTGGGTTGCGGTCAGTTGTGGTGGGTTGCGGTCAGTTGTGGTAGGTTGCGGTCAGTTGTGGTGGGTTGTGTTATGTTGGGTTGGGTTCTGGTGGGTTGGGGTGGGTGATGGGTAGTGTTATGTTGGGTTGTGGTAGGTTGTGGTGGGTGGTGGGTTGGGGTGGGTTGGGGTGGGTTGTGGTGGGCTGGGGTGGGTTGGAGTGGGTTTTGGTGGGGTGGGTTGTACTAGAGTGGTGCAGGTGGTGTGGAGTGGGGTCAGTTGTATTATGCTGTACTTTGTTGTGTTTAATTTTGTTGTGTTGTATTGCATTTTATTGTATTTACAGTATTGTATTGCATTTGCATTCTCTCTTTCCTGCTCCTCTCTGTCTCTGTCTGTCTGTCTCTCTCTCGTGTCTGTGTCTGTCTCTCTCTGTCTCTGTCTTTGTCTCAGTCTCTGTCTGTCTGTCTGTCTGTCTGTCTGTCTGTCTGTCTGTCTGTCTGTCTGTCTGTCTGTCTGTCTGTCTCTCTCTTCTCCTCTTCTCTCTCTCTCTCTCTCTCTCTCTCTCTCTCTCTCTCTCTCTCTCTCTCTCTCTCTCTCTTCTCTTCCCCTGTCCCCTCCCTCACTCACTCTCTCCCTACCTCCCTACGTTTCTTGTAGTAGGCACCCATCAGTCTTGGAGGATTATGGAGTTGCGTTCTAGTCTTTAGAGCGCAAAGCCTGGGTAAGTAAGTATGGAGGGCAAGCTGTTACCCATGCAGCAGACAACTCCCCCCCTCTCTCCGCGCCACTGGAATGATCCATTGGAAAGGCAATGACCGATACAAATGGTTCCAGTACCGTCGCAGGAGCCACCAGAACGTTGCCATATACCTACAGCCCCGAGCCGCTCTGGGACTCCAACTCCCGATTTGTCTACAGGGATGGTGTCTAAACACGACACCTGTGTGCATGCTGGTATAAATTATAAAGCAAACCTAGGTCTGTAAACCCCATGTCATTGTCTCCCTGTTTCCAGGTACTCCCCCTACAGCATCACAGACATCCCCTGCTTTGAGCTGCCCTCTCAGTCCACCACGCTTCGCCGAAGTCTCTTGAGTTCCCCGACCAGGAATGTCCACACCTTCCCCCACCCCGCGCCCTCCTCCTCCACCATCACCACCACCACCTCCAGACGTCACCCTCCCCCTCCCAGCCTCCGTTACGTCATGTGCTGAAGCAGCAGCAGCAGCAGCAGCAGAAAAGCCAGGAGTCCTCAGCAGACACGGAGAAAGGGAGGACGGAGCTTGCCGCAGGGGAGTCCTCTCAAGCGTCCTCCTCGGGACAGACGTCCCTAGCTCTCAGACGCCAGATCGGCACTAGGAGTCCCACAAGCTCTCCTGAGCTGCTGGAAGGTTTAGGCCTGGACCTCACGAGTCACCCACGAGGATCGGACTCCAAGAAACTGCGTCGTCATCATCCTCTCCTGAGGTCGTTTTCTCTAGAAAAAGGGATGGATTCAGATACCAACACCAGTGAGGATTCTGGCAGTGTGGCCAAGCAAACCGCTCCTGCACTTTCGGGTAAAGACAGCGGGTTAGAGTCCCGCCTCCACACTCAAGCTTTGGAGAATCCCCGCATCGTCATTCACGGGTCTGGGCACACTTCCCAGCAAAGCAAGTTCTCCAGCTCCAGCACAGAAGACGGCAGCTATGGAGGGTTTGGGATTTCCCGCAACCAGCGACACGACCTCCTGGATCGTCTGAGAGGCTTCCGGGACCTAACAGAGCAGCAGAAGTGGGAATCCCCGGAAGGTCCCGCAAAGGCCTGAGTCCCACCCCCAGTTCTGACAACGAGCTGTGCCTGACGGAGACGTCCAGCTGCTACCTGTCCCAGTACAGTGACCCCTTCGATGACCGCTCACCCCTCTCCCCCGCCTCCCTCTTCACCCAGAAAACGTTCTTTCAGGAAGGTGACCTTGAAGTGTTCAAAGGCAGCAGCAGCCCCACCAGCCAGACCCTGGATCCTCCTGACCTCAGCCATGACCCCCTCACCCAACAGTCCAGGGACCGACTCGGAAGCGGAAGTAGCTGTGGCAGAGACATGGCGCTGAGTCCTCTACAGGCCAAGGTCGCTACCGCCTGTGTCAAGGACGTTCACGCGGCGGACGAGACCGGAAGTGACGCATCTGAGGGCTTGGATGAGAAAAGGGGACGGTGTGTGGCGTTTGGGGCGGGGCTGTCTTTTGGGCTGGTCGGGGAAGAGAACAATTTTCAGGTGAGTAAACTGAAACGAAACTACTTTGCACAGACAGGTAAAACTACAACTGTTTATACCGGCCAACAAACCAGCCAAGCGACCAACGAACACGCCAATAAACAACCAGCCAATCAACAAACCAGCCAACAAACAAACCAGCCAACCTGCAAACCAACCAACCAGCTATCCAAACAACATACACATTTTTTTCTTTTTCATTTCTCTGTTTTTCTTTGGCTTTTTTTCTTTTAATTATTATTTTTTCTTTCTTTCTGTTGTCTCCCTTCCTCGCTTTTTTTATGTTTTCTTGGTTTCTGCTTTTGAAATTTGCAGCCTCTTTTTTATTTATTTATTTTTTTCTCTCTCTCTCGTTTTTTTTTAAATATTTATTATGTTTTCTTCAGTTTTGTTTCTTTTTTTCTTTTTTCTTCTTTTCTTTCTTTCTTTCTTTCTTTCTTTCTTTCTTTCTTTCTTTCTTTCTTTCTTTCTTTTCTTTCTTTCGTTCGTTCGTTCGTCCGTTCGTTCGTTCGTTCATTCTTTCTTTCTTTCTTTCTGTTTTTCTTTCTTTCTTTCTTTTCTTTTTTCCTTCTTTTTTTCTTTCTCTCTTCTTTCTTTCTTTCTTTCTTTCTTTCTTTCTTTCTTTCTTTCTTTCTTTCTTTCTTTCTTTCTTTCGTTCGTTCGTCCGTTCGTTCGTTCATTCTTTCTTTCTTTCTTTCTGTTTTTCTTTCTTTCTTTCTTTTCTTTTTTCCTTCTTTTTTTCTTTCTCTCTTTCTTTCTTTCTTTCTTTCTTTTCTTTTTTCTTTCTTTCTTTCTTTCTTTCTTTCTTTCTTTTTCTTTTTCTTTCTTTCGGTCTTTCTTTCTTTTTGCCTGCTTGTCTGTCTGTCTGTCTGTCTGTATTCTTTCTTTCTTTTTTTCTTTCTTTCGTTCGTTCTTTCTGTCTGTCTGTCTGGTTTTATTTTTCTTTCCTTTTTTTTCTTTAATTTTTCGTCTTTCTTTCTTTCTTTTTATTTTTTGTTCGTTCTTTATTTCTTTCTCTCACGTTTTCCTTTTGTTTTTCTCTCGTTCCCTTTTCACTCATTTTTTTCTGTCTTTCTATCCTTCTGTCTATCTCCTTTTCTTTTTCTCTCTATTTTTTCTTTGTCCGTCTCTCTCTTTCTCTCTATCTTCTTTCTTTGTACTTTTTAAAACTTTCTTCCTTCCTTCCCTTTGTCCTTCCTGCCATCCTGTCTTTCTGTCTTTCTGTCTTCCTTTATTTCTTATCTCTTTCTCTCTGCCTTGGTCTCTAACTTTCTCATTCTCATTTATAATTCATTCATTTTCTTCTTCATTTCTTTTTTTTTTCTTTCTTTCTTTCTTTCGTTCGATATTTTTTTCTTTCTTTTTTCTTTCTTCTGTTCTTTTTTTCTTCTTTCTTTCTTTCTTTCTTCTTTCTTTCTTTTCTTTCTTTCTTTCTTTTTTCTTTCTTTTTTCTTTCTTTCTTTCTTTCTTTCTTTCTTTCTTTCTTTCTTTCTTTCTTTCTTTCTTTCTTTCTTTCTTCTTTCTTTCTTTCTCTTTCTTTCTTTTCTTTTCTTTCTTTCTTTCTTTCTTTCTTTCTGTCTCTCTGTTCTCTTCTTTTTTTCTTTTCTTTCTATCTTTCTCTTTCTTTTCTTTCTTTCTTTCTTTCTTTCTTCTTCTTTCTTTTTTCTTTCTTTCCTTCTTTCTTTCCTTCTTTCCTTCTGTCTTTCTTTCTTTCTTTCTTTCTTTCTTTCTTTCTTTCTTCTGTCTGTCTGTCTGTCTGTCTGTCTGTCTGTCTGTCTGTCTGTCTATCTGTCTGTCTGTCTTTCGCTTTCTCTTTTTCTCTCTCTTTCTTTCTTTCTTAATTTCTTCTTTCATTCATTCATTCATTCATTCATTCATTCATTCATTCATTCATTCTTTCTTTCTTTTTCTTTCTTTCTTTCTTTCTATTCAGGTGTGGACGGAGCGGCCTGGACACGGCTGTGTCACAGTGGCGGTGTTTGGGCCTCGCTCCCATTGCGTCACAGAAACCAGTGTGACGTACATCGGGGACAACCTGTATGACGTCAGTTACAGTGTGACGTCACCAGGATACTACGTCATCGTGGTGAAGTGGGGCGAGCACACGCTCCCTGATAGCCCCTTTATATGCAAAGTGACATACTGACGATTATGATAGAAGGGTTTTGTATGTGGATTTAAAATGTTCAAATGTTTAAAATAACATACATAATGATTCGCGCGAAATTATACTTCGTCTATCCTTTTAAATATGTTAATTGATACATGCACTTATACAAAATTGCCGTTACAACCAAGTGTAGGGTGATTTTAAGTCTCTGAAAATGGCTGCATGTCTGGTTGTCCTTTATATTCTTTCCTTTTGAGGATGATGCAATTCTTCTTCGTCAATGTTGAAAGTTCAGGGAGCAGCTGTTGCCTGTCCCATGAGAAAATGGGCAGTGCTGCCAGTAAGCGCCTGGAAAGCCAGGCCCTGCATGTCCTGCTTTGCATGGGAGAGCGTGCTATCTGTGATGTATGTCTGAGGGAATAAGACAGGAGCAGTGACCAAGAAGGCAGAAAATAGACAAGGAGGGGGTGACAGGAAGAAAAGGACCAAGGCAGAAACGAAGAGAGGGATAGAAAAGGGGGAATTCTTTGCAAAGGTGTTCCAAAATGCGGGGATCCTTTGTATACTAATAAGCCTCCAATATCCTCACGGCGGGGAGAGGAGGAAAGTTCTGTCGTGTTGCTTTACCTGTGAATGTCATGATGTCCTCCTTGCTGCTTTACATAGAGAGAGAGAGAAGAGAGAGAGAGAGAGAGAGAGAGAGAGAGAGAAGAGAGAGAGAGAGAGAGAGAGAGAGAGAGAGAGAGAGAGAGAGAGAGAGAGAAGAAGAAGAGAGAGAGAGACAGAAGACAGAGACAGAGAGAAGAGACAGAGACAGAGAGAGAGACAGAGAGAGAGAGAAGAGACAGAGACAGACAGACAGACAGACAGACAGACAGACAGACAGACAGACAGACAGCGTGAAGCTCGTGACCTGACGGCACAGGTTCAAACCAGCACTGAGACAGACGTCTGTTGGAGGGGATTTTTCCTCTGGAGTGAACATCAGTACTGACTCCACTGCCCTGAAAGTCCTTCGGATGAGACTTTGAATTGAAGTCCTGTGTATGAACGCATGCAGAACATCTTGCGCACACGAGAAAGACCTTTTCTGCCTTTTAGAAGAGTAAACCATGCATAGCAGTGGGAACGAATGACATGTTTTAGGAACACATTCACATCGGTCTTGTGTTAAACGGCATCTCTGAAGTCGAAGTGCAGCTACCTTAATGGGGACAAACGTGAAGACTGTAATGCCCAATCTCACCATTGGTACACCTGGCAGCGCTAGGCAAGGAATGCACAAGAAACGTCAGTGTGCAAGAGGAAAGCGCTCTCCCTAAGGAGATGGTGTCCCCGCCTGCTGTTCTCTCTGGCCTGTGGGAAGTGTTTCTTTCTTTGAGGGAATGGAGTGTGGCTATGAAGAAATGTTTCTAACGCGTTACGTTCTTTGAAATATGCTAAATACGTTAAGTAACACAATCTTGGCTCACCGTGTCATGAAAAAAGGGGCTCATGCTATTTGATGGTCCTGTTGCCTTGTATTCTTTAACATGCGCTGATCAGGTTTAGTTTATGAAAGCTTGATTGAGCGTGTGTGGCGAGACAGGTAGGTCATGTTGTTTTAGTTGGACGGACGCTGTAGCCCAGTGGTTCTGACCGTTTGATTCAATCCCCAGGTCGTGGGTTCGAATATCGGTGGCGTTGGGTGAGTTTAGGAGGCGGGGGGGGGGGAGGGCTTTTTACAATCTCCCAGATCAACTTGAAGTGCAGACAGGCCAGTGCTTTAATTCCCTTTGTGTGTATATTCACATACAGAAGGTCAAATATGCCCGTTAAAGATCCCGTCATTCCTTTCAGCGTTAAGTGGGTTGCGGAAACACGAACATACCCAGCACACATCCCCAAAGTCGAATGCGACTACCTAAATGGTTCGGGGAGGGGAGGGGAGGGGGGGGGGGGGCGGTCGCACATGCAAAATTTCACGATTGGTGAACCTCAGAGCTTTAGCCAAGGAACACAAAACCCACCCAAAACAAAAACAGGAAATCAACCCCACAATATTCCTCACACTGATGCTGAAGACAATGCACTGGTCAGGCATCGCGACCTTGGCTGACACAGTTCCCCATAATCATCAGGAACAGAGGCGACGACACACGGCGCTTTCCAAACGCACGTTTGAGAAGGTCAGAACAAAGTGGATGCCAAAGCCTATAGTCTGTCACGGTAAACGTGCGTTTTCAATGGGCTGCAGTATCGGATTTGTGTTTTGTTCCTCTGCAAGAAATCTGAAGTACACGTACGGTGAAGTGCGACCGTTTGCACCCCTTGGCTTCAGTTCAGTCCCCCAGTTCACCCAGCTGTCAATGTGTACCTGCCCCCTCTAGGGTCAGGGAAGGTAAAACAGCGAGGGGCAGGAGATGGGCACCGCCCTCGATATGCTGACCCCTGGAGAAGCTGAAGTCTATGACGCCTCGCTCCCCAAAAACCGTATAGGTTTTGGGAATACGTTGACATTTTGTTTGTCTTATATGCAAACTCTTAATATAAAGAAGAAGGGACACAACTTCGGCTGGCTTGAAGTTTTGACATAATAATTATGTTTCCTGTTTATTGTTTGAATCGTAGCGTAAGTTTTTTTGTTTTTTTTAAGTTCTGATGTTTGAAGTACATTTTGTTTTTGCTTTGCCTTTGATTGTGACATATCAAGGCAAGCTAAAGGTGTCCCATAACCTGTATGGTCGTAAGGGACCGAGGCGTCAGAGACCTCAGCCCTAGAGACCCAGGAGCCAGAATGTTGAGGGCGGCGCCCATCACCTTTCCCTCGCTGCTTTACCTTCCCTGACACTAAAGAGGGCAGGTACCCATTGACAGCTGGGTGAACTGGGTGGGGGACTGTACTGAAGCCAAGGCGCACAAAAAGTCACACATCCAATTAGCAATCACGCTCGATGTTGATTAACTTTGACTGGGGGAGAGTAAGCGCTCTGACCACTGAGCCATGCCGTCCCCATATATCACTGTGAGATATTAAACCAGCCATATTATGCTTTTTCTCAATCTCATTAAGTCTGATGAGGAAGTTTCACCAGCTTCTTGAGTAAACTGTTAATTTGCATATGAAACTATTCCTGAGTAATGAGAAGTTTTCTCTAAGTAGAGATTTACATTGTGCCTATACTGGAAGTTGATGTGCATAAGATATGAGTTATTCTTGTACACACTATATCTCTAACAATGGTGTCCTTGTTTTCATCCAAAGCCTTGTTTTACATTTGACTGCAATGTCAGCCAACATGCTCAGGGCGGGAAATTGCTGTCTTGCTTTGGACTATTTAATGTGTGCTGTAAGATTGAACTCTCGCCGTTCTGATTTGATCTTTGCAATTCAGAAATTTCTCGTCAATCTTTGGTCTTGAATTTAGGAAAAGTTTGGTTGTGTGTGTGTGTGTTGTGTGTGTGTGTGTGTGTGTGTGTGGTGTGTGTGTGTGTGTGTGTGTGTGTGTGTGGTGTGTGTGTGTGCGTGCGTGCGTGCGTGCGTGGTCGTGGTGCGTGTGTGCGTGTGTGTGTGTGTGTGTCTGTCTGTCTGTCTGTCTGTCTGTGGTTGTTCCTCAGCTAGAGCTCCGAGTTTCACCAATACAACAGTGAGATTTTAGCGCATGCCGGCATTGTACCGACCATCCATCTAGCTGCAGTTTGACCTCGGGAAGTTTCTTCAGATAGACTAGTCTTGAGACTAAGTTATGTGAAGAATGTGTACACTGATGCTTAAAAAAACACATTCCTACGCCTTACAACCGGGAAGAAAAATATTGCCTTACAAAGAATTTCATCGAAATATCTTTCCCGTGTCAAAGTAAAATCTGGAACAAAACCAAAACAGTCTTGTTCCCTGCTAAAGTGTTCAGGTTAAAGAATATGTGTGTGATAACTTTTGCATGTGACATTTTGAGTTTAAAGAATATACGCGTTATTTGTGAAGTCTTGAAATTGTGCATATGTTTTGTTAAACGTTAAAGTATAAAAAGAGGGTATGCTTTGCGAAAGATTAACATTTAGAAAGAATATGCATGTGCTTTGTGAAAGCTTAAAACAGAGAAAATGTCTGTTTGCTTTGTGAAAGCTTAAAACAGAGAAAACATCTTTTTGCTTTGTGAAAGCTAAAACAGAGAAAATGTCTGTTTGCTTTGTGAAAGCTTAAAACAGAGAAAATGTCTGTTTGCTTTGTGAAAGCTTAAAACAGAGAAAATATCTGTTTGCTTTGTGAAAGCTTAAAACAGAGAAAATGTCTGTTTGCTTTGTGAAAGCTTAAAACAGAGAAACATCTTTTTGCTTTGTGAAAGCTTAAAACTTAGAGAAAATGTCTGTTTGCTTTGTGAAAGCTTAAAACTTATAGAATTTACGCGTGTCCTTTATGGGAGCTTAAAATACTTGGTGCCATTTTGAAACCTACATAACGGGCATGTGCTGCGTTATCTGATGATATTATCATCCGACAATTGAGTCTGAACATCAAAGCTGGGATCTTTATTCATATCTAACCTGTTTTGTCAGTGCCTCTGTCTGCCTGTCTGTCTGCCTGTCTGTGTGTCTGTGTGTCTGTAGCAGTGCTATGCCAGTTTAGGCCTTTACACTGTGCCTTTTCTTATCTGGTTTTTAATCTTGAATATATTGTTTTTTGTATAATTCAAATGAGTTCCATGTGTGTTGGTATCTTCTTTTACTACTGTGTTGCATGTTTCCTTGATGCTTTAATGGATGCACTGATCTGTTTACTAACCAAGACTGTCCAGTGTTTGTGTGCCTTTTGACTGGTCCATTTGCCTATATATGTATGCATTTCTATTGTATAATATATATGCGTTTTCAAATGTATGACGTTAATGATGATGGTGATGATGATATCAATGATGATGATTTAATGTACCATCCAGCACGTGCTGTGATGTCTAGTTCTCATTTCTAGTACGTCTATTTATAGATGGCGCGGCCACTTGTGCCTCATGCTGTCTTGTGAAGTGTTTGGGTAAGAAGACATAATCGTTGAACTTTGGTATTTGCATTGCAGGTCAGTGCCTGTTTGGTGATGTGGTTGTTTCATTAGGGGCGGGTTGGGGTGTTTGGCTTTTTGGCCCCTTTTTATTATTTTGTTGTTGCTTTTTTCTTCTCATTTGTTAATGTTTGCTTTCTTTATTTGTTTGTATTGAGTTTTCTTTGTTTGAAGGAGATAATTTTTGGAATTTGCAGGCCTATGTGGCATTTTTTTTCGTTTCTTTTCCTTTTTTCGTTCTTCTTTCTGTTCTCTCTCTCTCTCTCTCTCTCTCTCTCTCTCTCTCTCTCTCTCTCTCTCTCTCTCTCTCTCTCTCTCTCTCTCTCTCTCTCTCTCTCTCTCTCTCTCTCTCTCTCTCTCTCTCTCTCCTCTCCCCCTCTCTCTCTCTCTCTTTCATCTTTTTTGTGGTTTTGTTGTGACTTTTTCTTTTTGATATGTATCTGTTAGTCTTTCTGTGAAGTTTCTAGGTTTCTTTTTTCCTTCTTTCTTTCTCTTCTCTGTCTTCTTCTTTCTGTTTTTCATGTTGTTGGTTTTTTTCCTTAATTGCTTGCTATCCCCTTGGTTTAGGGTTTAACCGATTTTTAAAAATGTAATTGTGACGCTCCACCACAAAATGAGACGGAGTGCACCTGAGGTCAATTTTTAGTTATTGCCATGTTATTAATGTGCAATAAAGTGGCTATCAAATACAAAAAACAGATTGAAAATCGGACAATTCTGTGCAACATTATTACAAATTGAAATGATAGACTGCAGGATGTGACAAAATGAGAAACCGGCAGTTTATTTTAGTAACAGGTTGTCAGAATGAGGGCTTGGGTATTTTCAAAGCACATTTAAAAGCAAAAGGAATAAAAATTATGCCTTGATATTTCATTATAAGATAAATAAACAGATCTAGTTTAATAATCAATCAATATCTCAAAATTGACAGCTTGACCCCCACCTGCCTTTAAAGGCTCCTAGCGCAAAATTAGGTAATGTGCTAAGCGACTCATTTCGTGGTGGAGCGTCACAATTTTCCTTTTGCTTTTTTTTTTTTTTTTGGGGGGGGGGCGGGGTGATGTTGCTGCTAATGCTCTTTTGTTGTAGCTACTGCTGCTGCTGCTGCTGCTGTTACTGCTGCTGTTACTGCTGCTGTTACTGCTGCTGCTGCTGCTGCTGCTGTTGCTACTGTTACTGCTGCTGCTGCTGTTGATGTTGTTGTTGTTATGCGTTCCCTAGCCTAGCACCATGAGGGCCACTCATAATATGCACCCTGGCTCACTTATCCAACCTGGGGATGATGTGCGATGACAGGCTGACTGCGAAGTGTGCATGGAGGAGGGTTTGTGGTGCAGTGCCTCGCCATACAGGCAGCCCTACTCTCACCTCTGAGGTTTCCCCTTCTTCAAATGGAGGATACAAGTTGATATGTGAAGAGCTTGTTATGGGTGAAGGTACTCTCAACACAACATTGTACAACATAACAACATCTTCACGTAGGCCTTGGTGATTAGCTGACGTCAGCTACTGACACAGCTTTTGGCCTGAGCTATTCAGATTTGGGGAGATTTTTTTTTCAACTGTTGTGAGTTTATTTAAACATGTTTTGTTCTGCTGGTGATGCTATTGCGTAATTAAACAAAGAAGGTAATTTGTACATATTTTGTATTAACAAGAAAACAAAATGCTTTTGCTGTTCACAGAAAAACCGATTGGTTTTTTTTAGAAATTTATGTGTAATATCTCTTGTTTTGCAAATTGTGTTGTGTAGTGCAAGATTATGTTTTATTGTATTGTGTTGCGTTGTATAGAATTATCTTGTGTTGTGTTGTATTGCTTTGTGTTGTGTTGCATTGTATTACAAACTCAGGCAGCTCTCTCTCTTCCATGGAAGAGCGCGTCACCACAAGAACAGCGCCACAAATATTTTCTTTTCTTTCCTTTCCTGCTCCCTTTCATATTTGTTTCCTTTTTGAGCGGCTTTTAACAGAATTTTGCCAATAACAACTTTCTTATTGCCGCGGGTTCTTAAACATGATGTAAAGTAGATTTCACAGAGAATTATGATTCATCTTTACATCCAAAAGACTAGCTCCCAGACCACCACTCATCTTTAAATGGATGTGGGGAATGTTTGGGTCTAACGAGGGATGGAACCTGTCGCTTTTCGCTTTCTAGGCAGGTGCGTTACCGCTAGACCCCGATTTACAGACTGGGAGAATGTTGCCTTCTGCACATTTGTTATGATTGTTATTATGTGTTTATACTTCTGTTTTGGGGGTGTTTTGTTTGTTTGCTTTTGATTTTGTATGAAGAATTTTGTTCTTTTCATGTTAGTTTTTAATTTGTTGTTGTTGTTGTTGTTGGCGCCGTTGTTTTATTTTTATGTTTGCTGTTGTTTAACTTTTTGCTCGTATGTTGTTTGCTTCGTTTTGTTTGTTTTTTTTCCGTGAGAGAGAGAGAGAGAGAGAGAGAGAGAGAGAGAGAGAGAGAGAGAGAGAGAGAGAGAGAGAGAGAGAGAGAGAGAGAGAGAGAGAGGAGTGTGTGTGTGTGTGTGTGTGTGTGTGTGTGTGTGTGTGTGTGTGTGTGTGTGTGTGTGTGTGTGTGTGCGCGCGTGTGCGTGTGCGTGTGTGTGTGTGTGTGTGTGTGCGTGTGCTTGTATGTGCGTGCGTGTATGTATGTGTGAGTAATGTTTGTGTGTGTATGTATGTGTGTGTGTGTGTGTGCGTGCTATGATTTTTTTCCATCATTTTGGATTGGATGCTACCTCGTATGACGTTTCTGTCCTGCTGTTCTCCCGCCGCTCATGTCAATGGCTCCTCCCCTGCCACACCCACATTGCTTATGTCACATCCTCGGATGAGACTGTAAACCGAGGCCCCGTGTGGGAACGCACGCAGAACATCTTGCACACACGTTAAATCCTGTTCCGCTTTTCGTAAGAGTAGGCCATCGTGTGCCGGTGGGAAGAGATGACAAGATTTACAAAACTGCATACACACGGGGATGGATATATAAAAAAGCACACACGTGCTTATCCCATTATCCTGGATATAAAATAAATAAAAAATCCTCAGGGTCCCATGTCTACACGGAGTGTCTCCAGACTAAGCTGCCGTAGGGTCACCAGCCAGAAATGCCCTGCACTGCTGCTCGGTCACTGGTTTTTATGTTCATGATTGCTTTATGTTGTTGATTTGGGTTTTATTTAATTGTTTCTTTTGGTGTGTTCTGGTTTTTGTTTGACTATTGTTTGATTGTCCTTGTTGTTCTTTGGTATTGAGAGGCTCTCCATTGTTACTGCTTTTCTTGGATGTTTCAGTGCCTACAGTTTGAGCAAGATCCAGCATTAACAGCAAAGATGTATATACACATACTGTTGTTTATAATACGTGTATATACACATACTGTTGCTATAATACTGTAATTACAGATACTGTTGTTTATAATACGTGTATATACACATACTGTTGTTATAATACGTGTATATACAGATACTGTTGTTATCAGTACCAGTTGTCTATCTCTCCATCTGATGAACAAAATCATTAAAATGATACAAAATGTGTACTTGTTTAATTTGTTTGTTTGCTTTTTTTCGCTTTTTTGTTCTTTTAAACGAGGATAATGGAATAGGCACTTGTGTACTTTTTTACATCCAGTTCCCGTGTGTACGCAGTTTTGTAAATATTGTCATCTGTTCCCACCGGCACATGATGGCCTACTCTTACGAAAAGCGGAACAGGATTTAACTTGTGTGAAAGATTATCTGCGTGCGTTCGCACACGGGGTCTCGATTCATAGTTCCGAAGGACTTCGGGGGAGAGTTGAGTCAGCACTGATGTTAACCTCAAGGGAAAAATCCCCTCGACCGGGAAAGGAACCCGGGTCGTCAAATAGCTTGAGTGTGTGTCTGGGTATGTGTATGCGTGGTTGTGTGTGTATGTGTTTATGTGTGTGTGCGTGGTGTGTGTGTGTGTGTGTGTGTGTGTGTGTGTGTGTGTGTGTGTGTGTGGTCGTGTGTGGTGTGTGTGTGTGTGTGTGTGTGTGTGTGTGTGTATGTGAGTGTGCTTGTGTCTGTGTGGGTATTTGTGTGTTTGTGTGTGTGTGTTTGTGTGTGCGTGTTTGTGTGTTTGTGTGTTTGTGTGTGTGTGTGAGCGCGTGTGAGGAGGGGGGATGGACAAACAGACAGACAGACAGAGAGAAAGGGAGAGAGAGAGAGAGAGAGAAGAGAGAGAGAGAGAGAGAGAGAGAGAGAGAGAGAGAGAGAGAGAAGAGAGAGACAGAAGACAGAGACAGAGAAGAGAGAAGCAGAGACAGACGACAGAGACAGAGATGAGAGACAGGACAGAGAGAGACAGAGAAGAGATAGAGACAGAGACAGAGACATAGAGAAGTAGAGACAGAGAGAGAGGACAGAAGAGACAAAAGACAGAGAGAGACAAGACAAAGGTATAGTCTAATATTATAATAATAATGATATCATACAATATCATGCTCCACAGCAATCTGCAGGGTCTCCTCCAAACGACAAACACAAAAATTTCCGCACACACAAACACCAGCAAACGCACGAAAGCGCGCATGCATACCCACCCTCTCATGAAGAAGCAAAAGAAGCATTTACGAAAAGATATGACGCAAACGCCGTTTTCGGGCCCTTGCCGCTCGCACTTTTCCGCGGTTATAGAGCCCACGGCGCCAAAACCGTGTTCTACACTATGCAGACAATCTTTACAACCATTAAAATTTTTCGATGTGTGTGGTACTGGATATGTGGCGACACCACGGCCCCGAAGATGGCAACCCCGCCTGTACATAGCCAAGTTTGTCGCATAGAAATCGGTACAGTGTATGCAAATACAACCCCTATAACACACATTAAATAATAATATAAAACAATAGCATGCACCACAGCAATCTACAGGGTCTCCTCCACACGCACAAACACAAAAAACCGCACACACAAACACCAGCAAACGCACGCACGCACGCGCGCATGCATACCCACCATCAAATGAATAAGCGAATAAAGCATTTACGAAAAGATGTGACGCAAACGCCGTTTTCGGGCCCTTGCCGCACGCACTTTTCCGCGGTTACAGAACCCAAGGCAACAAGACTGTGTTTTACACTATGCAGACAAACTGTACAACAATGTTCGATGTGTGTGGCACTAGAATTGTGGCGACACCACCGCCCTGAAGATGGCAACCCCGCCTGTACATAGCCAAATTGTCGGCAAGAAACATGGTACAGTGTACGCAAAAACCACCCCTAGAACATACATCAAATGATAATGTCATACAATATCATGCACCACAGCAATCTGCAGGGTCTGCTCCATACGCACAATTACAAAAATCCGCACATACAAACACCACCGAACGCACGCACGCACGCGCGCATGCATACCCATCCTCCCATGAATAAGCTAAAGAAGCATTACGAGAAGATGTGACGCAAACGCAGTTTTCGGGACCTTGCCGCCCGCACTTTTCCGCGGTTAAAGAGCCCACGGCACCAGGACCGTGTTCTGCACTATGCAGATAAACTTTACAAACATTTTCGATGTGTGTGGCACTGGAATTGTGGCGACACTACGGCCCCCAAGATGGCAAACCTGCCTGTACATAGCCAAGTTTGTCGCCAAAAAACATGGTACAGTGTACGCAAAAAGCAACCCTAGAACACACATCAAATAACAATATCATACAATATCATTCACCAAAGCAATATCCAAGGTCTCCCCCAAACGCACAACCACAAAAAACCGCACACACAAACACCAGCGAACGCACGCACGCGCACATCCATACCCACCCTCCCATGACTAAGTTAAAGAAAGATTTACGAAAAGATGTGATGCAAACGCCGTTTTCGGGCCCTTCCCGCCCGCACTTTGCCGCGGTTACAGAGCCCACGGCACCAGGACCGTGTTCTACACTATGAAGACTAACTTTACAACTAGTTTCGATGTGTAAGGCACTGGAATTGTTGCGACACCATGGCCCCGAAGATGGCAACCCCGCCTGTACACAGCCAACTTTGTCGCCAAAAAACATGGTACAGTGTACGCAAAAACCACCCCTAGAACAACATCAAATAATAGTGTCATACAATATCATGCACCACAGCAATCTGCAGGGTCTCCTCAACACCCACAAACAGAAAAAACCGCACACACAAACACCAGCGAACGCACGCACGCGCGCATGCATACCCTCCCTCCCATGAATAAGCTAAAGGAGCAATTCCGAACAGATGTGATGCAAACGCCGTTTTCGGGCTCTTGCTGCCCGCACTTTTCCGTGGTTGAAGAGCCCACGGCACCAAGACAGTATTCTACACTATTTAGACAAACTTTACAACCATTTTCAATGTGTGTGGCATTGGAATTGTGGCGACACCACGGCTCCAAAGTATGGCAACCCCGCCTGTATATAGCCAAGTTTGACGCCAAGAAACATGGTACAGTGTTCGCAAAAACCCTTTTCAAGAAAACACATCAAATGATAATATCCTACAATATCATGCACCAGGGCAATCTGCAGGTCCCCTCCACACGCACAAATACAAAAAAACCGCACGCACAAACACCAGCGAACGCACGAACGCGCGCATATAATACCAAGTCTCCCATGTATAAGCTAAAGAAGCATTTACGAAAAGATGTGACGCAAACGCCAATTTCGGGCGATTGCGGCCCGCACTTTTCCGCAGTTACAGAGCCCACGGCACCAAGACCGTGTTCTACACTATGCAGACAACTTTACAACCATGTTTCGATGTGTGTGACACTGAATTGTGGCGACACCACGGCCCCGAAGAGGGCAACCCCGCCTGAACATAGCCAAGTTTGTCGCCAAGAAACATGGTACAGTGTACGCAAAAACCACCCCTAGAACACACATCAAATAATAGTATCATACAATATCATGCACCACAGCAATCTGCAGGGTCTCCTCCACACGCACAAACATTAAAAACCGCACACACAAACACCAGCGAACGCAAGCACGTGCGCA
This sequence comes from Stramonita haemastoma, assembly GCA_030674155.1. Classification (NCBI taxonomy): domain Eukaryota; kingdom Metazoa; phylum Mollusca; class Gastropoda; order Neogastropoda; family Muricidae; genus Stramonita; species Stramonita haemastoma. Next base: position 35,877,853 of record CM060347.1, on the reverse strand, counting down.
TGCATACACACCCTCCCATTAATCAGCTAAAGAAACATTTACGAAAAGATGTGACGCAAACGCCGTTTTCAGGCCCTTGCCGCCCGCACCTTTCCGCGGTTACAGAGCCCACGGCACCAAGACAGTGTTTTACACGATGCAGACAATCTTTACAACCATGTTTGATGTGTGTGGCACTGGAATTGTGGCGACAGCATAGCCCTGAAAATGGCAACCCTATTAGTACATAACCAAGTTTGTTGCATAGAAACATGGTACAGTGTACGCAAAAATCAGCCCACAAACACATCAAATAATAATGTCATATAATATCATGCACCAGAGTGATCTGCAGGGTCCCCTTCCACACGCACAAACACAAATAAACGCACACACATACACCAGAGAACGCACAGACGCACACATGCATACACACCCTCCCATGAATAAGCTAAAGAATCGTTTCCAAAGATGTGACGAAAGTGCTATTTACTGGCATTCGCCGCCCGCACTTTTCCGCAGTTACAGAGCCCACGGCACAAGGACCGTAGTCTGCTCTATGCACACAAACTTTACAACTATTTCTGATGTGTGTGGCACTGGAACCATGGCAACAGCACAGCCCCGAAGATGGCAACCCTGCTTGTACTTAACCAAGTTTGTCGCATAGAAACATGGTACAGTGTACTCAAAAATCACGCCTCGAACACACATCAAATAATAATATCATACAATATCATGCACCACAGCAATCTGCAGGGTCCCCCTCACACGCACAAATACAAAAATCCGCACACAGAAACAGCAGCGAACGCACGCACGCACGGATGCATACACGCCTTCCCATGAATATGCTAAAGAAGCATTTCCAAAGATGTGACGAAAACGCCGTTTTTCGGGCCCTTGTCATCCGCACTTTTCCGCACTTACAGAGCCCACGGCACCAGGACCGTATTCTACTTTATGCAGACAAACATTACAACTATTTTTGATGCGTGTGGCACTGGAATTGTGGCAACAGCACAGCCCTCAAACTGGCAACCCCGCTTGTACATAGCCAAATTTGTCGCATAGAAACATGGTACAGTGTACCCAAAAATCACCACTCGAACACACATCAAATGACAATATCATACAATATCATGCATCACAGCAATCTGCAGGGTCATCTCCACACGCACAAACACAAAAAACCGCACACACGATTACAAGCAAACACATCATCCCATTAATAAGCTAAAGAAGCGTTTCCTAAGATGTGACGAAAGCGCCGTTTTCGGGCCCTTGCCACCCGCACTTTTCCGCAGTTACAGAGCCCACGGCACCACGACCGGAATCTGCTTTATGTGGATAATCTTTACAGCCATTTTTAATGTCTGTGGCACTGGAATTGTGGCGACAGCACAGCCCTAAAGATGGCAACAGAGCTTGGACAAAGCCAAGTTTGTCGCATAGAAATATGGTACAGTGTACGCAAAAATCACCACTCGAGCACACATCAAATAATAGTATCATACAATATCATGCTTAACGGTAATCTGCAGGGTCTCCTCCACACGCACAAACAAAAAAATCCGCACACACAAACACCAGCGAATGCATTCACGCACGTATGCATACACACCCTCCCATGAGTAAACTAATGAAGCATTAAGAAAAATATATCGCAAACGCCGTTTTCGGGCCCTTGCTGCCCGCACTTTTCCGCGGTTACAGAGCCTACGAAACCAAGACCATGTTCTGCACTATGCAAACAGACTTTGCAACAATTTTTGATGTGTGTGGCACTGGAATTGTGGCGACAGCATAACCCCAAAGATGGTAACCTCGCTTGTACATAGCCAAGTTTGTCGCCAAGAAATATGGTACAGTGTACGCAAAAATCAGCCCTGCAACACACATCAAATAATAACATTCTACAATATCGTGCACCACAGAAATCTGCAGGGTCCCCTCCACACGCAAAAACAAAAAAAAACGCACACAAATACACCAGCGAAGCATGAATGTAAGCATGCATACACACCCTCCCATGAATAAGGTAAAGAAGCGTTTCCAAAGATGTGACGAAACGCCATTTTCGGGCCCTTGCCACCCGCACTTTTCCGAAGTTACAGAGCCCACAGCACCAGGACCCTATTCTACTCAATGCAGACAAACTTTACAACCATTTTTGATGTGTGTGGCACTTGAGCTGTGGAGACACCACATCCGAAGATGGCAACCCCGCTTGTACAGAGCCAAGTTTGTCCATAGAAACAGGGTACAGTTAACGCAAAAATCAGCCCTGCAACACACATCAAATAATAATATCATACAATATCGTGCACCACAGCAATCTGCAGGGTCCCCTCCACGCGCACAAACACAAAAAACCGCACACACAAACACCAGCGAACGAATGCACGCACGTATACATACACACCCTCCAATGAAAAAAGTAATGAAGCATTAAGAAAGAATATATCGCAAACGCCGTTTTCTGGCCCTTGCCGCCCGCACTTTTCCGCGGTTACAGAGCCCACGGCACCAAGAACATGTTCTACACTATGCAAACAGACTTTACAACAATTTTTGATGTGTGTGGCACTGGAATTGTGGAGACAGCACAGCCCCAAAGATGGCAACACCGCTTGTATATAGCCAAGTTTGTCGCGTAGAAGCATGGACAGTGTACCCAAAAATCACCCCTCGAACACACATCAAATAATATCATACAATATTATGCACCACAGCAATCTGCAGGGTCCCCCTCCGCACACACAAACACCAGCGACCTATGCACGCGTGCATGCATACACACCCTCCCATGAATAAGCCAAAGAAGCATTTCCAAAGATGTCACGAAACCGCTGTTTTCGGGCCCTTACCACCCGCACTTTTCTGTCGAAGATGGTAGGGGAGGGAGTATGCATATGGTGCCATAATGCCTTTGTGCCTTGGGGTCTGTAACAGTGAAAAAGTCGTGGCAGGACGAGCCTGAAACACTTTTGGTGTCTTTTTTTCCCCAAATCGCACCACTTTGACAGGGGGTTGGGTATGCATGCGCGAAGGCACGCGCGAGCTGTTGTTTGTTAGAGTTCGTTTGTTTGTGTGCGCTCATGTGGCGGTGACCCTGCAGTTTGCTGTGGTGCATTATATTGCTGTATTTTGTCATCATTGTGCACCCTGCTTGGTTTTCAGTGCGAACACTGTACCAGATTTCTTTGCTACAAATTAGCTTTCTTAGCTCTTGAGGGCTGCGGATGTCGCCACAAGTCCGGCGCCACAGACGTCAAAGATGGTAGGGGAGTGAGTATGCATACGCTGCGATTACTTCCTTGTGCCTTAGGGTCTGTAACCGTGCAAAAGTCGGGGCAGGACGGGCCTGAAAACAGCTCTGTGGATCCCGTCTTTGCCCCAAACCGCATCTTTTCGTTAGGGGGTTGGGTATGCACGTGCACACGTTCGCGTGCGCTGGTGTTTTTCAGTGCAACTTTTTTGTGTGCACGCATGTGGCGGGGACCCTGCAGATTGCTGTGGTGCATCATATTGCTTGATATTGATATTATTATTGGCGCCGTGCTTGGTTTACTGGGCAAACACTGTACCAGATTTCCCTGCGATAAACTATCTTCCGCAGATGTTTAGAGCTGCGGTGTCGCCACAAGTCTGGCGTCACACACATGGAAGATGGTAGGGTAGGGAGTATGCATACGGTACCATACAGTCCTTTTGCCTTGGGGTCTGTAACCGTGCAAAAGTCGGGGCAGGGCGGGCTTGAAAACGGCTCTTTGGGTCCCATCTTTGCCCCAAACTGCACCGTTTTTGTGTGTGTGTGGTGTGGGGGGGGGGGGGGGGGTCGGTATGCATGCGAAAAAGCGTGCACGGGCGCTGGTTTGTCAGTGCATTTGTTTGTGTGCGCGCATGTGGACAGGGGCCCTGCAGATTGCTGTGGTGCATCATATTGCTGTATATTGTCCATATTATTGTGCGCCCTGCTTTGTTTTCTGTGCGTACACCGTACCAGATTTCCTTGCCACAAACAAGCCTTCTCAGCTCTTGGGGGGCTGCGGTTTCGCCACAAGTCCGGCGCCAGACACGTTGAAGATGGTAGGGGAGGGAGTTATTCATACGGTGCCAAACTGTTCTGGTGCCTTGGGGTCTGTAACCGTGCAAAAGTCGGGGCAGGAAGGGCCTGGAAACGGCTTTCTGGTTCATGTCTTTGCACCAAACCGCACCTTTTTGGCAGGGTGTTGGGTATGCATGCGCGAACGCTGGTGTTTGTCAGTGCGTTTGTTTGTGTGCGTGCATGTGGCGGGTAGCCTGCACTTTGCCCTGGTGCATCATATTGCTGTATATTGTCATTATTGTTGTGCGCCCTACTTGGTTTTCCGTGCGCACACTGTGCCAGATTTCTTTTGAACAAACTAGCTTTCTCAGCACTTGACGGCTGCGGTGTCGCCACAAGTCCGGCGCCACACACGTCGATGATGATAGTGGAGGGAGTATGCATACGGTGCCATACTGTTCTGGTGCCTTGGGGTCTGTAGCCATGCAAAAGTCGGGGCAGGACGGGCCTGAAAGCGGCTCTTTGGGTCCCGTCTTTGCCCCAAACCGCACCTTTTTGGCAGGGGGTGGGTATGCATGCTCCCACGTGCGTGCGCGCTGGTGTTTGTCAGTGCATTTGTTTGTGTGCGTGCATGTGGCGGGGACCCTGCAGTTTCCTGGTGCATTATATTGCTGTATATTTTCATTATTATTGAGCGCCCTGCTTTGTTTTCGGTGCGCACACTGTAGCAGATTTCCTTGCAACAAACTAGCTTTCTCAGCTCTTGAGGGCTGCGGTGTCGCCACATGTCCGGCGCCACACACATGGAAGATGGTAGGGGAGGGAGTATGCATACGGTACTATACTGTTCTGATGCCTTGGTGTCTGTATCTGTGCAAAAGGCGGGGTAGGACGGGCCTGAAAACGGCTCTTTGGGTCCCGTCTTTGCCGCAAACCACACCTTTTGGGCAGGGGATGGGTATGCGTGCGCTTACGCACGCGCGCGCTGGTGTTCGTTAGTGCGTTTGTTTGTGTGCGTGCATGTGGCGGGGACCCTGCAGTTTTCCGTGGTGCATCATATTACTGTATATCGTCCGTGTTATTGTGCGCACTGCTTGGTTTTCGGTGCCTACACTGTACCAGATTTCCCTGCGACAAACTAGCTTTCTTAGCTCTGGAGGGCTGCGGTGTCGCCACAAGTCCGTTGCCACACATGTCGAAACTGGAAGGGGAGGGAATATGCATACCTTGCCATATTTGTCGGGGCTGAGGAACGGCGGGCCTGAAAACGGCTCTTTGGGTCCCCTCTTTGCCCCAAACAGCACCTTTTGGGCAGGGAAGTGGGTATGCGTGCGCGCACGCGCGCACGCTTGTGTTTGTCAGTGCTTATTTATTTTTATTTATTCTTTTATATCGAGGATAACAGAAAGAGCAATCATGTGCTTTTTTTCATCCGGTCCCCGTGTGTATGCAGTTTTGTAAAATAATATCTGTTCCCACCGGCACACGATGGCCTACTCTTACGAAAAGCGGAACAGGATTTAACGTGTGCGCAAGATGTTCTGCGTGCGTTCGCACACGGGACCTCGGTTTAAAGTCTCATCCGAAGTGCGTTTGTTTGTGTGTGCGTATATGGCGGCGATCTTGCAGTTTGCCTTGGTGCATTATATTTCTGTATATTGTAATTATTCTTTTGCTTCCTTCTTGGTTTTCGGTGCCTATATTGTACCAGTTTTCCCTTCCAAAATCTAAGCTTTCTCAGCTTTTGAGGGCTGCGGTGTCGCCACAAGTCCGGCGCCACACATCGTCGAAGATGGTAAATGGAGGGAGTATGCATACGGTGCCATACTGTCCTGGTGCCTTGGGGTCTGTAACTGTTCAAAAGTCGGGGCAGGACGGGCCTGAAAAGGGCTCTTCGGGTCCCGTCTTTTCCCCAAACAGCACCTTTCTGGCAAGGGGTCGAGTATGCATGCGCGCACGCACGCGCGTGTTTTTCAGTGTTTTTATTTGTGTGCGCGCATGTGGCGGGGACCCTGCAGTTTGCTGTGGTGCATCATATTGCTGTGTATTGTCATTATCATTGTACGAACTGCTTGGTTTTCGGTGCTTACACTGTACTAGATATCCTTGCCAAAAACTAGTATTCTCAGCTCTTGAGGGCTGCGGTGTCGCCACAAGTCTGGCGCCACACACGTTGAAGATGGTATGGGAGGGTGCCTGCATAGTGTCTGATGTTGTCGTTGGGCCTTGGGGTATGTAATTGTGCAAATGTTGGGGCAGGACGGGCCCGAAAACGGCTCTTTGGGTCCCGTCCTTGCCCCAAACCGCACACACACACACACACACACACACACACACACACACACACACACAACACACACACACACACACACACACACACACACTCTTTTGTTTGAGAGAGAGAGAGACAGACAGACAGACAGAAACAGACAGACAGGCAGAGACAGACAGACTGAAAGACAGATACAGAGCCATACAGGGAGGGAGGAGGGAGGGAGGGAGAGAGAGAGAGAGATAGAGAGAGAGAGAGAGAGAGAGAGAGAGAGAGAGAGAGAGAGAGAGAGAGAGAGAGAGAGAGAGAGAGAGAGAGAGAGAGAGAGAGAGAGAGAGAGAGGCAAGGCAAGGCAAGGAGCAAGGCAAGGCAAGGCAAGGCAAGGCAAGGCAAGGAAGGCAAAATTCTTTTATTCGAGGATAATAGATAAGCACTCGTGTGCTTTTTTACATCCAGTCCCCGCCCTTTTCAGGGATAACATCAAGATAAAAAATAGCCTCGACTACACAACAACAATTATAATGATCCAAATACCAAAAGTAAGGAACCATACCAAGTATTAAACAACAGGCAAGAATTAACTCAGAGATACAATATTAAGGTATTGTTATAAAAAGTCACTTATTCAGAAACGAAAATGAGAAGCATGAATCAATGATTATTTTGAGTTGAATAAAAGAAAACAAGAAAAACAAAGAACAAACAAAAACAAGACAAAACAAAGAAAAGGCGCAATAATTAAAGAGTAAACATGAGAATATGATGAGGTTAAATGACTGAAAACATCAATCCACCACCATCTATCATCAAAATAAGTCCCATAAAACAAAATACTTTGATAAAAGAGGAGAAAGAACAGCAACAACAGGTAAGGAATAAGACAGAGATACAATATTGAGGTAATGTTACAAAAAGGCACTCATTCTGAAACAAAATATGAAGTAAGAATCAGAGAGAGAGAGAGAGAGAGAGAGAGAGAGAGAGAGAGAGAGAGAGAGAGAGAGAGAGAGAGAGAGAGAGAGAGAGAGAGAGACGAAGACAGACAGACAGACAAGACAGACAGACAGACAGACAGACAGACAGACAGACAGACAGACAGAGACAGACAGAGACAGAGAGAGACAGGGACAGACAGACACAGAGACAGAGAGACACAGAGAGACAGAGAGAGAGAGACAGAGACAGAGAGGTAAAATCAAATCAAATCAAATCAAGTCAAATCAAATCAAATCAAATTCTTTTATTTCGAGGATAATGAATAGGCACGCATGTGCTTTTTTACATCCAGTCCCCGCCCTAATCAGGGATTCCATCAGTTTAAGAACACCTCCAACTAACAACAATAGTAAACCAAACAAGAAGACCAAAACAATAAGACAGTAATAAACAGAAGACAAGATCTACGGACAGAAGATATAATAGAATAACAAAGGCGCAATACAGTGAACTAAAATCAATAACAAACAATCAAAATATCATTATAATAGAAAACAAAAACAGAGTGAAACCAGAAAATGGCTATTACGTGAGTAGTAATTAAAACAAAAACAAAGTAGTCATTAAAACATAAGTTAGGTTACTGAGAGAGAGAGAGAGAGAGAGAGAGAGAGAGAGAGAGAGAGAGAGAGAGAGAGAGAGAGAGAGAGAGAGAGAGAGAGAGAGAGAGAGAGAGATTTGATTTGATTTGATTCGATTCGATTTGATTCGATTGGATTGGATTTGATTTATTCCTTTATATCGAGGATAATGGAATAAGCACTTTTGTGATTTTTTTTTACGTCCAGTCCCCGTGTGTATACAGTTTTGTAAAATAATATCTGTTCCCACCGCACACAATGACCTACTCTTAAGAAAAGCGGAACAGGATTTAACGTGTGCGCAAGATGCTCTGCGTGCGTTCACACATGAGGCGTCGGATTGTAGTCTCATCTGAGGGACTTGTGGGGAGAGTGGAGTCAGCACTGATGTTAACTCCAGGAGAAAAAATCTCCTCGACCGGAATCGAACCCGGGTTGTCAAATTGCCAGCGCAAAGTTCTGACCACTAGGCTATCCGTCCCCCCTAGAAGAGAGAGAGAGAGAGAGAGAGAGAGAGAGAGAGAGAGAGAGAGAGAGAGAGAGAGAGAGAGAGAGAGAGAGAGAGAGAGAGAGGAGAGAGAGAGAGAGAGAGCAGAGAGATGATAGACAGACAGACAGACAACACACCCCAACACACAATCTAAACACAGCGCCCGCACACACACAATTTTCTAGAGAGAGAGAGAGCGGAGAGACAGACAGAGACAGAGAGACAGAGACAGACAGAGAGACAGACAGAGACAGACAGTGAGAGACAGACACACATACAGAGAGAGAGAACACTGAACTCTGAACACTGAAATTGTTTAATGTACATCGGCTTTAGACCACAATTCACTGTCAGGGGCAAAAATAGAAAAATACAAAAAAACTTAAATATAACTTTTCATTATCTTTGATACGGTTTTGCAGGCACATTTACCCTCTCCCCCCAAAAAAACACACAAAAACACAGGCACATTTACCCTCTTCCCCCCCCAACCCCCCCCCAAAACAACACAGGCACATTTACCCTCTCCCCCCTAAAAAAAACCCACACAGGCTTATTTCTCCCCCCCCCCCCCCCAAAAAAAAAAAAAAGGAACATTTATCCTATTTCCCAATAAAAGCATACTTGCACAATTACCCTCTCCCCCCCAAAAAAAAAAAAGACCCAGGCACATTTACCCCCCAAAAAACAAACAAACAAACAAAAAAGAACGGCACATTTACCCTCTCCACCCCCTAAACCCGAACAAACACAGACTCATTTATCCTCTGCCTCAGCAAAAAGCACAGGCATACTCTATTCAACCATACACTTTAAATTATATTCCATCAGTCTTTAAAATTTTTCGTGAGATGTGTTTGTGTAAAATCTGCCATCAATCTTCAGGCAGAAGATCAATACACAGATCTGCCACCAATATCATCTTAAGTCATTTCACAGATTATAAATGCCAATCACTGCACAAGATTTTTTTTTGCTTTCCAATCTGATGCAATATTTTTTAAAGCATTAAAACAATCCATATCATCGCATTACGTTTTACATCCTACAAATTTTGCTCAACATTATACACAACAATATACCAAGTATTACAGTTTTATTACCAATTCACATTAATTTTGATCCCATTACCTAAAAAAATAGAAAAAGAAAACACTCACACTTTACTCACCGCCATACTTAACATCTTACATCATTAGTCTTTCACATACAGTTTTGCTAAGGTGTGTTGGTGTAAAATCTGCCATCAATCTTCCATCAGAAGATCAATACACAGATCTGCCACCAACATGGCATTCACATGAACATCTTTGTTATTCTTTTCCCATTTTATGAGATTTCTAAGAAAAGACCCCTACTCCCCACACACTGTCCATACCATTATACAGCCTGTAGTTTTATCCCCAGTCTTCACTTGATTCAATAAAAAAAAAAAATCGCAGGCACACTTTACACACCACATGACATATAGCATGAAGATGTGTAGGTGTAAAATCTGCCATCAATCTTCCAGCAGAAGATCAATACACAGATCTGCAACCAACATCATCCAAAGCTGTTTCCAAGAATATCAATGCAAATCACAGCATCAGATTTCTGTTTGTTTTTACATTTAATGGGATTTAAAAATTACAAAAAAGAAAACCTCTCCTGGCACACTTTCAACACTATTATACACCATTGCTACATTTGTCTTTGCCGTTTACATTTGATCTCATTCTTTAAAAAAAAAGGTAAACAAGCAACACAGGCACGTTCTATCCAGTAAAATAAAATTAATAAAATATCAATGGCAATTACAGCACCCCCTTTCTTTTTGTCTTTCACATTAATGTGACGCTCCACCACATAATGAGACGGAGTGCACATGAGGTCATTTTTTAGTTATTGACATCTTATTAATGTGCAATAAAGTGGCTATCAAATACAAAAAACAGATTGAAAATCGGACAATTCTGTGCAACATTATTACAAATTGAAATGATAGACTGCAGGATGTGACAAAATGAGAAACGGGCAAGTTTATTTTAGTAACAGGTTGTCAGAATGAGTGCTTTGGTATTTTCAAAACACATTTAAAAGCAAAAGGAATAAAAATTAAACCTTGATATTTCATTATAAGATAAATAAACAGATTTAGTTTAATAATCAATCAAAATCACAAAATTGACAACTTGACCCCCACCTGCCTTTAAAGGCTCCTAGCGCAAAATTTGGTAATGTGCTAAGCGACTCATTTCGTGGTGGAGCGCCACAATTTTGATGAATTTTTTTTTTAAAGGGAAAAAAATCTTACTCAGCCCAATTGCTACACAATTATACTACACATTTTTTTTTATATATTGTAAATTCACGTTTGACCCCATTACTTCAAAAAAAAAGGGGAAAACCATCTACAAAATTGTTAAAAACCCATCTCAGGGCACTTTCTGTACACTATTATACAACATTCTCCATTTCCTTGTTGATTTCTAATGGATATCATGATTTAAAAACAAACAAACCACACAGCCACTTTTTTGTTTATCCAATACTATACATAAAACCGTTAGAATGTCAAAGGCAATCACAGCACAAGCTTTCTTTTTGTCTTTAAATTTGAAGTGATAAAAAAAAAAAACCTTTCTCCAAGAAAAATGGGGAAAACCTGAGGTACATGTTATCCAATACTATATTTAAAATCATATACCTGTAGTGTTTCATTCATTTTTTTCGTAAGATGTGTTTGTATACAATCTGCCATCAATCTTCCAGCAGACGATCAATACACAGGTCTGCCACCAACATAATCTAAAGTCATTATTTGAAAAATAAACACACAAACAAACCACACGTGCACATTTACCCTCTGCCCGAAACACACACACATAAATCTCTCCCTCCCGACCCCCCCCCCCCCCCTCCCAAAAAAAAAAAAACCCACAAAAAACAACCAAGAACAACGAAATAAAGGAATATTTATCCTCTCCAACAAAAGCTCCAAGGGCATTTACCCTCCCCGCCAAAAATAATCCCCAAACACAGGCACATTTACCCCCCCCCCCCCCCCCCCCCCCCCCCCCCCAAGAAAAAACGAAACAGACACATTTACCCTCTCCCCCCAAAAAAACAAAACACAAAAAAAACACAGGCTCGTTTATCCCCCCCCCCCCCTTCCTGCAACCCCCCCCCCCCCCCCCCAAACACAGGCACGTTAATTTATCCGGTTCCTTAATAAAAACACACAGGCACCATCTATTCAATCCTACACTTAAAATCATACCCAATCAGTCTTTCATATTTTTCGAAAAAATGTGTTGGTGTAAAATCTGTCATCAATCTTCCAGCAGAAGATCAATACACAGATCTGCCATCAACATCATTGAAAGTCATTTCATCGAATATCAATGCACAAGCTTTTTGTCTTCTGATTTGATTTTTTTTTTTAAAGCATAAAACAATCCAAATCATCGCCTTACTTTTTACATCATACATACTTTGCACATTATACAACCTATTACATTTTTATTACCAATTCACATTGATTTTGATCTCTATACCCCCCAAAAAAAAATTAAAAGGTAAAGGAAATCACTCACTCTTTACTCAATGCTATACATAAAATCTTACATCATTAGTCTTTCCCATACATTTTTGCTAAGAAGCGTCGGTGTAAAATCTGCCATCAATCTTCCAGCAGAAAATCAACACAGATCTACCACCAGCATCATCTAAAGTCATTTCACAAAATATAAATGCCAATCACAGCACAAACTTTCTTTTTGCTTTCCCACATGAGGTGATTAAAAGAAACTAAAATAAACAAAACCTCTGCCACAACATTTCTTAGGCTATTATACAACATTCTACATTTTTGTTGACTTCCAATGACTCTGAATTTAAAAACAAAAAGAGCACCCAGGTACGTTTTATCCAGCACTATACATAAAACCATTAGAATGTCAACGACAATCACAGCACAAGCTTTCTTTTTGTTTCCAAATTTGAAGTGATTCAAAAGAACAAAACGAAAGGACCCCCCCCCCCCAAAAAAAAAAAAAAAAAGGAAACAAACCACAGGCACATTTCATTCACTAGTATACTTAAAATCCTATACCATTATTCTTTCACAAATTTCTTTCTAAGATGAGTTGGTGTAAAATCTGCCGTCAATCTTCCAGCAGACGATCAATACACAGATCTGCCACCAACACAAACTAGAAGTTCTTTTATGCAATCACAGAGCCAGGTTGTTGTTTTTTTTCACAATAAAGGTTATTTGAAAAAAAACGAAACCTCTCCGCACACTGCACACATTATACAGCACACAGTTTTAAGAATCAACGTTTCATCCCATTAGTACTTTAATTTTTTTAAGCACACAGGTGCTCGACTCCTTAACCACTACTCTACTTAAATTAATCATAGCAATATTGCCTATACATTTTCGTAATGTGTGTTGGAGTAAAATCTGCCATCAATCTTCCAGCAGAATATCAATACACAGATCTGCCACCAGCATGGCAATTACATGACAATCTTTGTTATTCCTCTCACATTTACTGTAATTTAAAAAAGAGAAAAGAAGACTCCTTCTCCCTAGGCATTGTCCATACCATTATACAGTCTGTGCAGTTTCTCCTCTATCTTCGTTTCATTCGGTTAAATAAACAACAACGGGCATGCACTCTTTACACATAGTATGAAAGTGTATTGGTGTAAAATCTGCTATCAATCTTCCGGCAGAAGATCAATATACAGATCTGCCACCAACAAGCTTTCCTTTTGTTTCAAATTTGATGCAATTAGAAAAAAAACAAAAACAAAAAGAAAACCCTCTCCCACACAATTTCTACATTATCAGACAACATTCTACATTTCCTTGTCATTTCCATTAGATCTCATTATTAAAAAAGCAAAAAAGAGAGAAACAAAGCACTAAGGCACATTTATCCAATACTGTACAAAAAATCAATAATATACAAAGGCAATCACAGCACAAGCTTTTTTGTTTTCGCATTTAATGTGACTTTACTAAAATAAAATAATAAAACAAAACCTTCTGGAACACTTTCTACACTTTTATACAACATTACATTTCATGGTTAATTTTCCATTTTATAAAAAAAAAGTAAAGGTGATGCATAACCCATGTGGTTATACGGGAGCGGGGCATCCCAGAGTGAGACTTCAGCTCCTCTAGGGGCCAGCATACTGAGAAGGGGCCCATCACCTTCCAATTTTAAATCGTTATTAATTTAGAAAAAAAAACCCAAACATACAGGCAAATTGTAACCAATACTGAGCACAAAATCAGAATATCAATGGCAATAACAGCACAACTTTTCTTCTCGTTTTAACAGCTGATGTGATTGAAAAAAAAGCTATAAAACTTCATGGGGGGTTGGGTGGGGAAGAGAAAAGAAAAAAAACTCTCCCAAATAAAAAAAAGAAAAGAAAACCTCTCCAGAAAAAGCGTATATCTTATACCCTCTTACATTTCATTTCATCAACTATCAGTATTTCATATGTACTTTTCCTAACAAATGTTGGTGTAAAATCTCCCATCAATCTTCCAGCAGAAGATCAATACACAAATCTGCCACCAACAGCATCTAAAGCTATTTCATAGAATAGTGATGTCCATCACAGCTCAAGATTTCTTTCTGCTTTCGAATTTAATGTCATTTAGAAACAAATCTGTTCACACACTTTCTACACTATTATAAAGCATACTCCTGTTTCTTGTAAATTTCCAATTGATCACATTATTTAAAAAAAAAGAAAGAACCAAACCATCCACGCACCTTTTATCCAATACTTTACATAAAATCATTAAAATATCAATGACAATCATAACACAACCTTTCTTTTTGTTTTCAAATTTAATGTGATAAAAAAGAAAAGCTCTCCCACAAAAAAGAAAAGAAAAATCCACATCCACTACTTTACTTATGATCATATGTCACTTATCTTTACATTATATATATATATATATATATATATATATATATATATATATATATATATATATATATATATATATATATATATAATATGAATGAATACATTATATAATACATACATACATACATACATACATGCATACATGCATACATATATATATATATATATATATATATATATATATATATATATATATATATATATATATATATATATATGAAAACCTAAAACACGCACAGTCACACACACACACACACACACACACACACACACACACACACACACACACACACACACACACAGTCACACAGTCACACACACAGAGTCACACACACAGTGTCGCACGCACACACACACACACACACACACACACACACACACACACACACACACAGTCACACACACACACACACACACACACACACACACACACACACACACACACGGAGGCAGACACACACACACACACACACACAGAGTCATACCTCTCCCCCCACTCCCATAGTCCTAACTGCCTACTTCAACCCCCCCCCCCCCCAAAAAAAAAAAAAAAAAAAAAAAAAAAAAACCCTTTCCCAAAAACTTTACCAATCCTCCCAACCCTCAAAACTCAAATTTCGCCATTGTGTCAGCTAGTAACATCTAATCTACCTGCCTGTGTGTCCACATGAGGGGCCAGGGTTAGTATACAGGTTAGGATTAGTGTGAATAGTTAGCATGCAAAATGGGAAGGAAGCATGCAAAAAGGGGACATATGCAAAAAGGGGACATATGCATAAAGGGGGACACATGCAAAAAGGGGAAAGAAACATGCAAACAGGGGGAGGGTTGCCAGTCTGCTGGCTGGTCTGTGTGGAAAAGCATGTGGACACAGCAGCAGATAGAACTGACGGTACTTAGCTGTAGACAACAATGTGGAGCTCTATTCAAATTTTCTTTTAAAAATTACTGGTCCTATCAACTGCTAAGGCTCTGTTGTACTTGATTTTGTTTGGATTTCTAATCCCAAATTTCAGCTCTGCTGCCATCAAACCTGTCTCAGGCCAAAGACTTGGGAATACAATTTCTTTGCTTTTGTTCCTCCTGCTAGAGCTCCAAACTTGGACTCGCGGTAAGATTTTTTTTGCATACGCAGCCCAACCATTTAGGTAGCTGCATTTGAACTTTAGGGATCCAGTTGAGAATACATTTCTACCAATTTTGCTAGGACAGTCAGGAGGTACGTCCCTGCTCTTTTCGATTTTCAACTATCCTGAATTTTGCTTTTTAAAAAGAAATAGGAAATTTGATTTTCACGTCAAACTGGAAAGAAAGTTTAGGACTGAGAGTCGAACCCACAACCTCACGGCGTTATATCTATGTACAAAAAGGCTTTAACCACCCAAATACCCACGTGAAGTAAAATGTAAAATGAGGGCCAAAAATAAAAATAAAACGTAGGCTTGCGAAAAATCTATCACTGTCAATCGCCCTCTTTTCTATCCCCACTGATCCCGACTTGTGTCCTAACCCTCCTCCTAACACCTTTTCCCCAGAGTAACGCCCATGTACCCTCCTTGATTACCACACACACACACACACACACACACACACACACACACACACACACACACACACACACACACACACACACACACATGCAAGCACGTAAGAGTAAGAGTAGGCCATTGTGTGCCTGTGGGAACAGATGACAATATTTACACAACTGCATACACACGGGGACTGGATGAAAAAAAAGCACATGAGTGCTTATCCCATTATCCTCGATATAAAAGAATAAATAGATAACTAAATAAATAAATAAGCACAAACATCCATACAAAACACAATTGCATGCAGGTTCACAAACACACACATGCACCCCCCTCCCCCCCACAAAAGCACACACAACATACACAAAACACACACACACACACACACACACACACACACACACACACACACACACACACATGCACGCACAAACATCCACACAGAACACACACACACACACACTCTCTCTCTCTCTCTCTCTCTCTCTCTCTCTCTCTCTCTCTCTCTCTCTCTCTCTCTCTCTCTCTCTCTCTTACACACACACACACACACACACACACACACGCACGCACGCACGCACGCACACACACACACACGCATGCGCATACACACACACACACCTTCTAACTGGAAACTATAAAACTTTTCACTGCAGTAAAATCATGGAAAGATAACCAGAGTAGATCACCACATAAAGTGCTTTACAATACTGTAAATAAAAAGAAAGAGTATCATAAATCCTAATATCCTCTGAGGCGATGGCGACGGCGAATTCTTCTGCAACGGCGGTGATATCTTCTGCTGCGATGTCTTCTGTGGCGACGGCGAAGTCTTGTGCGGTGACGGCGAAGTCGTGTGCAGCGACTGAAGTCGTGTGCGGCGATGGCGAAGTCCTGGATGGATGGTGTCCTCACCTTTTTGCCAGAACACACGTCACAATCGTCAGTATCGTCATTCACTATCTATTTTTTATTTTTGTTATTCTTCCGCTAGAACTCCGAGGTTTATCAGAGATCGACATTTTGCGTAAGCGACAGTTTTACATGTCTTTATGCCGATGGAAATGTTAAAAAATTAAAGTTTGGGAAATGGTTGTCTAGGCCCGTGATATTAGACCATCGTGTGCAGGTGGGAACGGATGACAAGATTCATAAAACTGCATACACAAAGGGAACTTGATGTTAAAAAGCACATGAGTGGTTATTCCATTATCCTTGATATAAAAGAATAGATAGATAAAAATACTGATTTGCGCTATTTTATGTTCCCTTGTTGGCTGTTGTCAGCTACACTAACTCCGTAACCATACCTTCAAACTTTTTTTGTTCTTCCAGAAACTGACTTCTTGCAGTTCATCCTATGCTGCAGCCTAGGCACTGCTGAAAGTGGCATCATAAACCAAATCATGCACTGCATTGCATTGCACACACAAACCTGACGTCCTGTGATTTTTTTCTTACCTTTCATCACACACTGATGGCACTTGTTGACTGACAGTGTTAAAGGTCAAGCCGAAGTCTCTTGTTTGTTAATGTAAAATAAAAAAGAAAGAAAAAAATCAGTTTTCAGGATTATGCTGCTGGTTTATTTCTCAAAGCACACAGATGTCGAGTTTGTTTATTCATTTATTTATTTACTTACTTATTACTATTTCTTATATTGTATGACATTACCAGCTGAAAAGGAGTTAGAATGCCATGTCACTGTCAGATTGTTACATTATATCACCAGCTGGAGATCAGACAGAATACCACATGTCACCGTCAGATTGTTAACTACACTCTGGATGAGGAGTATGCGTGTATGACTTTTCGCGTACTTCACCATAAAGGCAACCATACTCCAACTTCAGAGGATTCTTCTCCTTTAGAGGGCAGGATTCTTCGCCTCGAACGTGTCCCGGCTGAAGACAAATCTCCACACCATTTAAAACTTAACACCATGTCAGTCTAGACCTTGGCCCCTAGCTTGTATCACTAACTGACAAAGCTTTGGCCTGGGCCAGAAAAAGGAATCAACGAATTTGATGTTACCTCGTCACGTCCTGGTAACTGACATGTGGTGCCGGATGACGTGTCTGGTCTTTGGCACTTGGTTCCAGTCCTGGAGCTCCTGAAAGCCGTAAGAACTTGTCAGTGACAGGGAAAGTGTTCAGGGCTCTACTAGCTTAAATCCAATTTCATCCTATCACTTAATAGATTAACATGATTTCAATATGGCTTTATCAGCTGAAAAAGACGTTGCTCATTATTTCCTACTTTGATTTACTAGTTCAAATCTAAGAGGATTTAATCTCGTCAATCTGGGGGGAAAACCTTCATCAAGTCCTTTTTAAAGACGTACATTTCAGATTCATTCCATTTGTTTAAACTGGAAATAACACTTTAAAAACAAAAATTCATATTCATTCAAAGATGGATTTTATCTTTAGCTTTCAGAGCAGAATAACAAGAAAGAGTTTAACATACCTCTCTTTTTACCCACAGCATTGCCACTCTTCCACAAAGGACCCCAGTTCATGATGGTGGCCAATGCACACGGGGTCCCTGGTTCCAGTCCCACAGCCCCTGAAAGCAAGGCAGTCCCAATCAGTAACACTGAAAACACTGCTGGTTTTCTTGGACAAACATGACAGACTCCTGACCAAGTTACTTCAAAAGAGACTGAATTAAAAAATATTATTTCCAAAGTGTACCACAAGGCCCAGTTATTCTTTTATTGATTTATTGATTTATTGATTTATTTATTATTTATTTATTATTTTGTATCGAGGAAAGCTCATAATTACATTACGAGTTCAAATTTAATTGTTTCAATATTTCAAAACAAATTCGAAACTAGTACATAATTTTACATTTCTTTTTTTTTTAATTATTTGAAAGCAGTCTTTTTTTAAGCTGATGAATCAATTTGCAAAATGTTTAACAAACAAAGAAAAAAGTGTAATGACCTTGATTTATATAATATGTTTATCTTCTTCTCAACAATGGGGGATACCAGGCAATTTGTTATAAAAAAAACGCCTTTGGTTTTAAGAGCCCAATGACAACAAAGAGTTTAACACACCTGTCTTTAAACCATAGCATTACCACTCTTCCACAAAGGACCCCAGTTCATCATGGCGGCCACTGCACACGGGGTCCCTGGTTCCAGTTCCACAGCCCCTGAAAGCAAGGCAGTCCCAATCAGTAACACTGAAAACACTGCTGGTTTTCTTGGACAAACATGACAGACTCCTGACCAAATTGAATTAAGGAATATATTATTTCCGAAGTGTACCATAATGTCCAGTTACTTATTTATGTATGTATTTATGTATTTGTTTATTACTTTATTTATCTGTGTATTCATTTATATCGAGGATAGCTCATAATTACATAATGAGTTCAAGTTTAGTTGATTTAATATTTTTAACAAGTTCAAAAGCAGTACATAATGTTATATTTTATTTTCAAAATTATTTGAAAGCAGGCTTTTTAAGTTGGTGAATCAATTTGCAAAAATGTTCACAAACACAGATTAAAAACTGAAATGACCTTGATTTGCATAACTTTAACTTTTTCATCAACAACGAGGATACGAGGCAATTTATTATATGAAAAAAACCTGCCTTTGGTTTTCAGAGCCCAATGATAAAGAGTTTATCATACCTGTCTTTAAACCCTAGCATTAACATTCTTCCACAAAGGATTACAATTCATCATGACGGCCACTGCACACGGGGTCCATGGTTTCAGTCCCACAGCCCCTGAAAGCAAGGCAGTCCCAATCAGTACCACTGAAAATTCTACTGGTTTTCTGGGACAAACATGGCAGACTCCTGATCAAACTACTTTAGAAGAGACTGAATAAAGGATTATTTGCAGAGTGTACCATACTGCCCAGTTATCTATTTATTTATTTATTTATTTATTCTTTTATATCGAGAATAGCTCATAATTACATAATAAGTTCAAGTCTAATTGATTCAATATTTTTAACAAATTCGAAACCAGTACGTAATGTTACATTTCATTTTCACAATTACTTGATAGCAGTCTTTTTAAGTTGATGAATCAATTTGCAAAATGTTCACAAACACAGAAAAACAGTGAAACAACCTCGATTTACACATGTTTGTCTTTTTCATAAACAATGAAGGATACGAGGCAATTTGATGGAAAAAAAGGTCCTTGGCTCTCAGAGCCCAATGACCACATAGAGTTTAACATACCTTTCTTTTACTCACAGCATTACTACTCTTCCACAAACAGACTCCAGTTCATCATGGCGGCCACTGCACACGGGGTCCTTGGTTCCAGTCCCAAAGCCCCTGAAAGCAAGGCAGTCTCAATCAGTACCACTGAAAATTCTGCTGTTTTTTTTTTTTTTGGACAAACATGACAGACGCTTGACCAAGTTACTTAAAAAGAGACTGAATTAAGGATTATTTACAAACTGCACTGCACTGCCCAGTTATTTATCAGTTCAAATTTTAATGATTTGATTTTTTTAACAACCTTGAAGCCCGTACATATGTTACAAATATTCTTCAACATTTTTTGAAAGCAGTCTGTTTAAGTTGATGAGTCAATTTGCAAAATGTTCACAAACACAGATAAAAAGTGAAATAACCGATTTACATAATATGTTTATCTTTTTCATCAACAATGAGGGATACAGCCATTTAGTAGGAAAAAATATTAAAAGGCCTTTGGCTTTCAGATCCCAATGACCACAAAGAGTTTATCATACCTTTCTTCAAACCTTGGCATTTCCACTCTTCCACAAAGGACCCCAGTTCATCATGGCGGCCACTGCACATGGGTCCATGGTTCCAGTCCCACAGCCCCTGAAAGCAAGGCAGTCCCAATCAGTACCACTGAAAATTCTGCAGGTTTTCTTGGACAAATATGACAGTCACCTGACCATGTTAGTTAAGGAAAGATTGAATGAAGGACTATTATTTACGTGTGACATACTGTCCAGTTACTTTACGAGTTAAAAATTTCATTGTTTCAATATTTCAAAACAGATTCGAAACTTGTACATAATGTTATATTTCATTTTCAAAATTATTTGAAGGCAGTCTTATTTTAAGTTGATGAATAAATTTGCAAAAATGTTCACAAACACAAAAAAAGAGAAATGACCTCGATTTGCATATTATGTTTATCTTTTTCTTAAAAAATGAGGGACACCAGGCAATTTAGTTAAAAAAAGAAAAGAAAGCCTTTGGCTTCCAGAGCCCAATGACAACAAAGAGTTTATCATACCTTTCTTTAAACCATAATATTACAACTCTTCCACAAAGGACCCCAGTTCATCATGGCGGCCACTGCACACGAGGTCCTTGGTTACAGTCCCACAGCCCCTGAAAGCAAGGCAGTCCCAATCAATAACGCTGAAAATTCTGCTGGTTTTCTTGGATAAACATGACAGTCACCTGACCATGTCTTTTTAGCCCATAAATACCCACTGTTCCATTTTTGGGAACTGCGTGTATCATTTCTTTTTATATATTTGTTTAATATATTATCATTATTTCCATTATTATTATAATTTCTTTTTATATCATCATCATCATATCATCATCATTCTCATTACTTACAGAGCACGGCTCGTTGAGGGAGAATTCTCCAGATGACATCGCAGGGTCAGAAGAGAATTCCTATGTGGTTCACGTGATACAGCCCCGTTGCAATAGCGAAGACTCCTATGTGGTTCACGTGATACAGCCCCGTTGCTATAGCGATGACTCCCAGGTGATCCACATGATACAGCCCCGTTGCTATAGCGATGACTCCCATGTGATTCACATGACTAACCAGGCCAGGACCGTGTCAAATAAAGGGTGGGATGGAAGAAACTGAAGGAAATGTTTGGAAAATGTGAGGGGACGGCAGAGTCAAACTCCCTCATAACCACTATCCCAAAGATGATGTCACACTCCCTCGTGACCACTGTGCCAAAGATGAAGTCACACTTCCTCAAGACCACTGTGCCAA
Organism: Stramonita haemastoma; assembly: GCA_030674155.1. Lineage (NCBI taxonomy): Eukaryota > Metazoa > Mollusca > Gastropoda > Neogastropoda > Muricidae > Stramonita > Stramonita haemastoma. The sequence goes on along the minus strand of CM060347.1, from coordinate 35,856,018 downwards.
AGATGATATCACACTCCCTTGTGACCACTGTGCCAAAGATGAAGTCACACTTCCTCAAGACCAATGTCCCAAAGATGAAGTAACTCTTCCTCATCACCAACATCTCCAAAGCCTTTGTAGGTGGTGGCGTCAGTGTTTGAACACCAGGACATCACTGTCACTGAGATTGCTCTCCTTAGATCTCTTGCACTATTTTTTCCCTAGATTGAAATTTGATTTAACTCACTTTGTGGCCGAAATTTTTTAAACTAATTTATTTTCTACTACTATGCTAGTTTTTGGTTTTATTCCCTATTTTATCATGTTAGGCATACCGTTTTACAAGTTTTATATCCTTTTATTTAAGCCTGTTCTATTCTATTCTATTTAATTCTATCTTTTAGCAAGGGATCGGAGATGCAATCAGAAATGTGGTGCCCAGTGATCGTTCAAAGGCAAATGACAGTTCAGTTCAATGGCAAAGACATCTTCTGACAAAGAACTTCGCTGACACAATCTGCACGGGGGACCCGTGAGCAGAGAGAACTTCGGGTGAAAGCAGAATATCCCCATTCTGAGAACTTTAGGGATAGCGGAATATCCCCATTTTGAGAACTTTAGTGATAATAGAATAGCCCCATTCTGAGAACTTTAGGGATAGCGGAATATCCCCATTCTGAAAACTTCAGGGATAGCAGAATATCCCCATTCTGAAATCAGTCCAACATATTCCTGATCTGAAGTGCATGGAAACAAAGTCCTGTGAAGGCTTTGTTGAAACATTTCCTTCTTCCATTCCGTACCCTCTACCTAACACAGGCCCAACCCAGTTAAAAACCAACGTGGATCACCACATAGCGTTTGTGGGGAGAAGGTACAAGGTTGCTGGGAAGATTCTGATAAAAAAGAAAGAAACAAACAAAAAAATACATTACCCTTTTGTAAGAAAGCGTAGAAGAAGGCGCGCGCGCGCGCGTGTGTGTGTGTATGTGTGTGTATGTGCGTGCGTGTACGTGCGTGTGTGCGTGTGTGTGCGCGCGCGCGCGTGTGTGTGTATGTGATTATTCTTTTATATCGAGGTAAATTAAAAAGCACTCGTGTGCTTTCTTTACATCAAGTCCCCATGTGTATCACTCACTCACTCACTCAGTCCCATGTCCCAAAGGACGTAGGGGGGACATGAGAGAAGACGCAACAGCGATCTTTTTCCATGCTTCACGATCCTGTGTGGCTAGTAGGAGATGTTGCAGGGGTTGGGCGGTCCAGTCTTTGATGTTGTCAACCCATGATTTCTTTTGGCGGCCTCTTCTTCTCTTGCCCTCGACTGTTCCTTGCAGGATGGTTTTTGCTAGGGTGTTGTGTCTTGTGGTGTGACCAAACCACATCAGCTTTCTCCTCTTTATGGTGGAGAGCAAAGGCTCTTGGGGGCCCACACGCTTTTTGATTTCTTCTTTCACATAGTTATTGGTCTTGTGTTCTTTGTATGATATTCTGAGGAGTCTTCTGTGGCACTTGTTCTCGAATGCTTGGATTCTCCTCTCTAACTCTGCTGTCAGAGTCCATGATTCACAGCCATATAGGAGGATAGATATCACGAGGGATTTGTAAAGGTGGTATTTGGTGCAGAAGCTGATGTTGTTGCTTCTGATAATCCTCTGGAGTCTGACTAGAGCAGATGTTGCTGTTGCAATGCGAGCTTTCACTTCATTGTTTGATGTGCCATCTTTTGTTAGGATGGAGCCTAAGTATTTGAATTGGCTCACCTCTTCTAGTATTTCTCCATTCATCTTTATTTCCGTGATGTCATTACTCGCGCTGTTGACCATGATCTTTGATTTCTCTGTACTGACCTCCATGCCGTATGCGCTCGCTCGATCTGTTAAATTGTCTGTGAGGATTTGCAGTTCTTGTTTGCTGCTGCCCATGAGGTCAATGTCATCTGCAAATCTGAGGTTGCAAAGGGGTCTTCCACCAATGGAGATGGAAGTGTGGTGGTTTTGCAGTGTCTCTGTCATGATGTTTTCGAGGAAGAGGTTGAAAAGTACAGGTGAGAGAAGGCAGCCCTGGCGAACCCCAACCGTGGTCTTGAAGAACTCGCCCATGTGATTGTTTATGAAGACTGCACTTCTTGCGTTCTCGTACAGAGCCTTGATTACTTCAATTAGGCAGCTGTCAATGTTGAAGTGCCTGAGTACTTGCCAGAGGCCGTCATGCCATACCCTGCCAAAGGCCTTTTTGAAATCTATGAAGTTATGGTACAAGTCTTTTTGGTGTTGGAGATGCTTCTCTATCAGAATTCTCAGATTGAAAATTTGTTCCATTGTGCTGCGTCTTGGTCTAAAGCCCGCTTGTTCTTCTGCCAGGAGTTTTTCCGCTTGGTTTTTCAGTCTGTTGAGGACTACCTGCAGCATGATCTTGCTAGGATGACTTATGAGACTGATGGTTCTGTAGTTCTGGCATTGCTTAAGGTTTCCTTTCTTTGGCAGGGGTATTACAAGAGACTGTGTCCATTCTTTTGGCCATTCTTTGGTGTCGTGGATCTTCTGACAAAGTTCTGTGAATCGCCTTGCTGTTTCATTCTCTCCATTTTTTATGAGTTCAGCTGGGATGTTATCGATTCCAGGGGACTTCCCCTTCTTCAATTGTCTAATAGCTGTGTCTACTTCACACCTTAGTATTGGTGGGTCTTTATCTTGGTGTTCAGGGGGTTTGTCAGAAACTATGTTGGTATCTGGGCGTAGTGGGTAGTTATACAATCCCTCACAGTATTCTGTCCAGCGTTGGAGGATGGCATTGTTTTCCGTTAAAAGATTTCCTTCTTTGTCTTCTATAACAGAGGCTTTAGGCTGTGTGGTTTTCGTTAGTGCTTTCAAAGTGTCGTAAGCTGTTTTGCTGTTTCCCTTGGCCATTCCAGCTTCGATGTTGTTGCATTGTTCTTCTATCCATGCTTCTTTGGCTTCTCTCATCTTTTTCCTCACTTCTCTGTGGCTATCCATGTACTTCTTGTAAGCTTCTTGACTTGTGAACTTTTGTTTCTTAAGTTCTCTTCTTTTGTCGCAGAGGTCAAGAACCTCATTTGTCACCCAGGGTTGTTTCTTTGTTCTGCTTCTTCCTAATGTTTCTTCTGCTGCTGTCGTTAGCACTTCTTTGATGTTGTTGGCCAGTGTGTCCACATCATTGTTGATGGCTGTGAGTGCCGCGAACTTTCCTCCAATGTTGGCTTGGAAGATCTCAACCACTGTTGGGTCTTTGAGTTTTTCCAGGTCGAATCTTATGCGTGGGCTTTTTGGCTGGTGTTTTGCTTTCAGTTTCAGCCTGATGGTGGTAAGTACAAGGTCGTGGTCACTGCCAATGTCAGCTCCTGGGAATGTTCTTGTGTTTGCCTTGTTTATGCTGGATTTGAATCTTTGGGGTGACAGAATGTAATCAATTTGATTATGAATCAGACCATTTGGTGAGTGCCAGGTTGATGTTCTGGATGGCTTGTGAGGGTGGAGTGTGTTAGCCAAAGTCAGTTTGTGCTTCTTTGCGAATTCCAGCAGCCGCTGTCCTCTGTCATTTGTTTCTCCCAGTCCAAATCGTCCTGTGGTTCCTGCCCAGGTGTCATAGGCATCAGGTCCCACCTTAGCATTCCAGTCGCCTTCCACAATAAGGATGTCTTTTTTGGGCGTTTTGGAGATGACGTTTTCAAGTTCTTCATAGAATTCTTCTATCTGGTCATCGTCGTAGTCAGATGTTGGAGCATATACTTGGATGATGGTGAGATTCTGGGGTTTTGCAGAAACTCTGATTGAGATGAGTCTGCTAGATACTGGTGTGCAGCTGATGATGCTTGACACAATCTCTTTCCTGACAATAAAGCCTACTCCATGTTGATGTAGTTTCTCTTCTCCGCTGTACCATATTTTGTGGCCGTCTTGCGTGGTTGTTTCTCCAAAGCCAATCCATCTGACTTCCGCAAGCCCTATGATGTCCCATTTATACCTCTGTAATTCATGTGTAAGTTCCTGTACTCTTCCTGCTTGGTACAGAGTCCTCACATTCCATGTGCCAATGGTTGCCCCTTTAGCTGGAAGCTTTAGAGTTTGTTCTGCCCCAGTAGCACACTTGTCGCTCCCACCCTGGAGGCTTGCAGTGGGTAGCGCGGTCGTTGTTGATCCGGGCCTCGACCGATCCGGCATGTATGTCTGTTTTGTTCTTCTCATGTCCTTTCAGTGGGCTTGAGGAAGCTTGGTGGCGCCCATCTCCTCTCCAAGACTCCTACTGGTGGTTAAGAATGCACCAGCCCCTCACAACGTTTCGCCCGCCAGTAGAAGCGGTTACCGGGGTGTGGGTGGGTTAAGGACCCGGACCCAGAAGTGAGAGTTGAGTGCCAAGTGAGGACCAGTGCTCCCGTCCATCCCGAGGGATGCTACTGCCAGGTTTACAAAGGTACCACCTCTCCTTAAGCACCCCATACACCCCATGTGTATGCAGTTTGTAAATGTCATCTGTTCTCACCGGCACAGGATGGCCTACTCTTATGGAAAGCGGAACAGGACTTAACGTGTGCGCAAGATGTTTTGCGGGCCTTCGCACACAGGGCCTCGGTTTACAGTCTCATCCGAAAGACATTTGGGGAGAGTGGAGTCAGCACTGATGTTAACTCCAGGATAAAAATCTCCTCAACCAGAATCGAACCCAGGTCGTCAAACTGCCAGCGTAATGTTCTGACAACTAGGCTAGAGAGAGAGAGAGAGAGAGAGAGAGAGAGAGAGAGAGAGAGAGAGAGAGAGAGAGAGAGAGAGAGAGAGAGAGAGAGAGAGAGAGAGAGAGAGAGAGGGAGAGACAGACAGAGAAAGAAGAAGAGACAGAGTAGGTGTGTGTGTGTGTGTGTGTGTGTGTGTGTGTGTGTGTGTGTGTGTGTGTGTGTGTGAGAGAGAGAGAGAGTACGTGTGTGTGACTCACGTACGCGTGTGTGAGTACGTGTATATAGACACATGCAGAAAACTATGCACGTTAAAGAACACATAATGACAGCAATCCCAAAAGTCGGAATGTGGCGACCTAAATGAGGGGAGGGGTGGGGGGGGGGGGAGAAGGGCTGCATACGCAAAAATCTGACCATTTGTGAACTTCGGATCTCTAGTTGAGGGACGAAACTAAAATTGAAAAAAAAAGTGAACCTTCGGTGGGTTACGGAAACACGAACATACCTAGCATACATTCCTGAAGTCGGAATGCAGCTGCCTTCAATCATGAGGCAAAAACAGTCGCATACGCAAAACCTCACCATCGGCGACCCTCGGAGCTCTAGCCGAGGAAGAAAAACCAAAAACAACGAAAAGTTCAAACGTTGCGCTGCATAAAACGTTCAGTGACTGTTGTGCCCACTCTATAGTTGTAGGTGTCTGTCTACAATTGCAATGTTCATATTTTGCTGGGGAACGGGATCATCTGGTGGTTAGAGCGTTGCGTTAAGCTCAGTGGTCAGAGCGCTGCTTACCCCAGGCAAGGTTAAGCAGCGTCTTGCGTGGTTGCCAATTGGATGGATGACAAGCCTCGGCTACAGTACAGTCCCCCCAGTTCACCCAGCTGTAAATGGGTACCTGCCCTCTTTAAGAGTCAGGGAAGGTAAAGCATCGAGGGAGAGGAGATGGGCGCCGCCCTCAGCATGCTGGCCCCTAGAGAAGCTGAGGACTCTGATGCCTCGCTCCCCTACGACCACATAGGTTATGGGACACCTTTACTTACCAATCACCTTTAGAGCGCTGTGTTCGGCACCTGACAATCAGGATTAAGCCCATGTTTCAGCTACCATCCAGATAAGCTATTTCAAGGCGATTTTTCCTCTGGAACTAACATTAGTGCCAACTCAATTTCACTCCACTCCCGCCAAAAGTCTTTCGAATGTGACTATAAACTAATGTCCTGTGTGCAACTGTACTCAAAATATCTAGAACACTCGATAAACCCCGTTTCTCTTTTCGGAAGGGCAGGCCATTGTCTGCCAGTGGGAATGGATGAGATAAAATCTTTAAAACACATGCACACAGGTATCGTGTGTAGACATCATCCCCGAAGTCGGAATGTAGCTACCTTAATGGTGGGCAAAAACGGTCACATAGGCAAATCTCACCATTGATGAACCTGGAGCTGAGGAACAAAAACAAAAACAGATTGGTCAAAGGCCCTGCCAATCGTTCAAGCTTTCAAAGATGCTGGGGGGGGGGGGGGGGGGCTTGTATGTCAACAGGCTTTCATGACCAGTGGCATGTAAGGAAATATCAACTTTGTGCCTGCCCCCCCCCCCCCCCCCCCCCCCCCCCCCCCCTCTCTCTCTCTCTCTCTAAACCACAAAGGCTTTGATTACATTACTACAATACCAATCAGTAACCTGTGTAACAATACCAATCAGTAACCTGTGTGTGTGTGTGTGTGTGTGTGTGCGTGTGCGTGTGTGTATGTGTGGTGTGTGTGTGTGTGCGCAAGCTCGTGTGTGCATGTACTGGTCTGAAGTACTGTCACCTCAAAACTACCCCCCTACATTTTGAAACTAAAAATGTGTCCAAGAAAGACGTTTACCATGGCAGTTTGTATCATATAGGCATACATAGAATGGAAAATATAACTAACCGTTGTATGGAATGAAACAATCTGCGTGTAGAATATCACCTCCAGTTGATCTCGAACTTGTTGGATGAGGGCACAGAAAACCAACTGGCGATACAAACCAAGCAATCTGAATTGAAAACATGAATTCGTGCTCACATTATAACCAGTACGGTCTTCTGCGCATGTCACGACCAAGGGTGGGATAACTCTGCGGTCAACTGGCAGTCGGGAGCTAGTTTTACATTCGGCCAAAAAGCCAGAGTTTTGACAAACTGGATTTTTTCCAACACATACTTGCAAAATTGCGAGTACAATAAATGTGCAGGCATTTGATTCATACACATATTTTTGAGAAATGTATCCCTTATCTTATTTTCTGTCAACCTTTATATATTTTTTTCTGTTTGTTGGTAATACTTTCATTACTTGTTCGTTTATTTGCAAACAGGAAAGTGGAGAGGAGAGGGGGGGGGGAGGGATGGAGTATAGGGGGAGGGGAAGGTAGAAGGGGAGGGGAGGTCTGCCTGACTCCCTTTCTTAGAAAAATCCAGTTTACATAACTATTTTTTCTTTCATAATTTCGATGATCAGGAGAGATTACCAACTGGGCCTCTGTCATTTTATGCTGACCACAGAGCAAGCTTTAAGCAGCCAATCTTGACTATTTCCTGTGGATCGGTGGTCTAGATGTAATATGCCTGCCTAGAAATCGAAAAATCTGGTTCGCGCCCAAACCTTTTCCCCCTTCCATTAGACCATGAGTGGTGGTCTGGGTTCTAGTTTTTCGGATGAGACGATAAACTGAGGTCCTGTGTATCACACATTATAATTTAATGCACGTAAGAGAACCCACGGCAACAAGGGGGTTATCCCCAGCAAAATTCTGTAGAAATAAAGCCACTTTGATATGGAAACAAACACAGTTGCAGACAGGAAAACGAAAAAAAAAATATGGGTGGCGCTGCACTTGTGGCAACGCACTCTCCCCGGGAGGAGCATCCCGAATTGCATCTGCTGTGACATAAGATGGTATAAAATGAAATAAATAAAAGCCCTGAAAGACTATTGACCAGCTTATTTTCCTAAAGACTCATCTTCCATCAAATCATGGTAACCTAACTCTGATTTTATTTTTATAACACTTTATGTCACAGCAGATTTCTTTGCGTGAAATTCTGGCTGCTCTCCCCAGGGAGATAGAATGCGTCGCCACAAATGCACCCGATTTGCTGCTTCCTTTTGGTAAACAAAAATGTATTAGATTTTATTTTCACTTCTTCCTATGCAAGGTTTTTGTGTGTTGAACTTTTCAGTACACATTTGGGGCATGCAAGTTTTCGGTAGGATTATTCATCTAACGGCAATATTTCGACTTCATACGTGTCAATTGCTGATGCAAGAAAAGGTACACCAAGAGTAAGCCTGTATGCTTTACAATCTATACTCTGCAGCTTTCTCAGCAAATATTTTGGAGCATTAAAGAAGACTTCTTGTCTGTATGATGATTTGATCTGATTACTGACGTCCATAAATGTTAAAGGATTTACAGATCTTGCCTTTAATAGCCTACTGCTTATAAATAAATTTCAGGAGAATGAAGATTTTTCTTGCTTTAGTTAGAATGTACTGAGAATGGTTCCACATCAACTTTGATGTAAGAAATACACATAAAAGTTGTAAAGAAACACACAGACAACCCTCACCTAATAACCACAAAGAGACATACAAAGGAAAGAAGCATCATTAAACACACACACACACACACACACACACACACACACACAACACACACACACACACACACACACAACATTACCACAACAAAATATTGAAAACAAACAACAAACAAAAAATGAATTGCCACCGAGTGGTCTAAGAGAGAGAACTAGCGCATAGGTTACCCAATGTACGGTTGTTTCCCTTACACTGCATATCCAGTTCAGCTGCTGTCTGTTAGCAACAACAACAAAATTATTATGATAATGGTTGTGTGATTGTTCAAAACTAAAGATGATGTTCATGACAATGACGGCGATGACAACGTCTCCGATGACGTTCATGCCGTTGACAGCGATGAATGATGATGATGATGATGATGATGATGAAGTGATGATGATGATGATGATGAATGATGATGATGATGATGATGATGATGATGATGATGATGATGTGTCTGGAGGGTTTGTATTGGAAAAGGCGATCTTTATTTCTTTATTTATAGAAAAAAAATCTATTACCTATTTATTTATTAATTCTTTTATATCGAGGATAATGGAATAAGCACTCATGTGTGTTTTTTTTCTACCAGTCCCCGCGTGTATGCAGTTGTGTGAATATTGTCATATGTTTCCACCGGCACACCAATCCAATCCAATTATGTTGCTTATAGCCCCGCCGACCACATAGGCCATATCGGGGCTGTCACCTCGTTACATTTTAAAATTCGTATTAGACCATTTTCTGCCTGATCGGCCCTGTGCTCCATGGTACATTCACGATATCCTGGTCGCAAAACGCAAACGCCGAGAACTAGAGCGGCAGTGGCGAAAGACAAAAACTGAAATAAACAAACAGCTCTTTCGAAAACAAATTAATAAAGTTAAAACCTTAATCCAATCAGCAAAGACAAAATACTATTCCGCTCAAGTTCTTGATGCCACGTCTATGAAATCCCTTTTTTCCCTCACCTCAACTCTTCTTGGATCTACAAAGGCAAGCCCTCTTCCTACTGTCCATAGCCACTCTGAACTTCCAGCTATATTTTCTTCTTTCTTCTCTGACAAAGTCCGCAACATTCGTTCCAAACTGGATCGAACTTCTTTCCAACCTGTGCCTCCTGATCCCCAATTTACAGGCACTCCTCTCCTTTTCTTCCGTCCAACAACCGAGAAAGAAATTCAGACAATTCTCAGAGAAATGACCATAAAATCATGCAATCTCGATCCTGTACCTGCTTCCCTTTTCACTCAGTGCATTCCACAGCTTATACCTACGATCACGAAAATAGTAAATTCATCACTTCTTTCAGGAAATTTTCCACCAGCTCTCAAAACCGCTATAGTCACACCTCTACTAAAAAAAGCACGATCTCGACCATAACATTCTGAAGAACTATAGACCTGAACATCCCGACACTCCAGGAGCAGATGCCTGATGGTTACCGCACGTCTCAAGTCACACACCATGGGGTTCCCTCGCCTTTCACCGGCACACAATAGCCTACTCTTACAAAAAGCGGAACAGGATTTAACCTTCCCCATATGCTCCGGGTGTGTGTACACCCAGACCCCTATATTTTGCTCTGTAACTCAAAAACTATTTAACCTACAGCCTTGAAATTTCATGACTTTGTCAATAAACAGCTGCTCTACACTTACACAAAACATTGTTGGTTTGTGTGTATTAGAAATGCACTTAATTAGCATTTAAACTCCCGGTACGTCCTGGGTGTGTACACACCCATACGCTGAAAGAAAGGTTACTCATTACAACATCAGAATGACGTCACTACCTTGTGGCCTCCCTACATCGTGGTTGCTAGGACACCTGTCCTTGTACTGAGAATTTTGCTCCCTGCTAAGCTGTGGTGGTAGGCCCTACATGATAGTACTTTTGAGAGTTTGAGGCAAATGTGTGGGTGTGGGTGTGGGTGTGTGTGTAGCGCGCATGCGTGTGCCTGCGTGGGTGTGCGAACGTGGGCACATGTGTGCCTGACTGCATGCGTGCCTGTGTGCATGCGTGCATGCGTGCATACATGTGTCCAAGTCGAAGTCGGTCAAAGTCTATTTTTTTTATTTCTGGATGATTCATTGAATAAGCTTTGATTTTCTTTTTTGAAGTGGATGGCATGTGTGTGTGTGTGCATGTGCGTGTGCGTGTGCACATATCTTTGAATGTGTGTATGTATGCGTGTGCATATGTGTACATAATCACGATATTATATTTATTTATTTATTTATTTATTTATTTATTTATTTATTATTTATCTATTTCTTTATTTATTTATTATAATAAGGATAATGGAATAAGCACTTTGGGTTTTTTATATCCAGTCTCTGTGCGTACGCAGTTTTGTAAATCTTGTCATCTGTTCCCACATCACATGATTGCCTACTCTTATGAAAAGCGGAATAGGATCGTACATGTGTGCAAGATGTTCTGATGCATTTCCACATGGGGCCTGGTTTATAGTCTCATCCAAAGGACTTTTGAGGCATGTGTTAGTTAGTTCTTCAGTTTAATGTCCTTCCACTTAATAGTGATATCAGACGGGAAAGTGTATATGAGTGAGTGAGTGTGTGTATGGAGGGGGTGGGAGGGGGGGGGGGATGAGCACATAGCTAAATTTCTGCATTGAACAACTATAAGAACCAACAATTAAAACCATAGAACAAGAATAATAAAAAGAAAGAAATAACATCTTAAACACTAACTTTGCAATTCATATAACTAGTTAAAACAAAATTTAAAAAAACAACCATTAAACTATAAAAACCTGATAATAGGACAATGACTTAAGGACAATACAATTTTTTTCATTAAATTATTCTTCTTTAACCAAAAAAGGTAATGAAAAGATTCTTAGCGCGTCAGTAAAAGAACATAATTTTATACAAACTGCATATCCAGAACATCTAAAAATCTACACTGACGGCTCACTTTTAAATAACAACGAGGCGGGAGCAGCTTTTGTAATCCCATCACTGAAAATAGAAAGATCTTTTTATATTGGGAAAAATCGTTCTATTTTTACAGCTGAATTATCTGCCATTTTGATGGCTTTATATTTTCTTCTAGATTTTCCCCAAAACGTATTTCAAACGCTTTTTTGTATTGCTTCCAAGTCGGATTTACTTGCTTTAAAAAATTCCAGTTCAAAAGTGAGACAAGATCTCATAACTGAGATTGGACATCTAATTCATTTTCTGATGTTACGAGGCACCTGTGTTACCTTTTGCTGGATTCCTTCCCATTGTGGTATCTACTTTAATGAAATAGTTGAGGCATGTGTGTGTGTGTGTGTGTGTGTGTGTGTGTGTGTGTGTGTGTGTGTGTGTGTGTGTGTGTGTGTGTGTGTGTGTGTGTGTGTGTGTGTGCGTGTGTGTGTGCGTGCGCGCGCACACTTCCGTGCATGCGTATGTTCATGTTCATGTGTGTTTCTGTGGTGGGGGGGGGTTGTGTTGTGTTGTGTTGTGTGTGTGTGTGTGTGTGTGTGTGTGTGTGTGTGTGTGTGTGTGTGTGTGTGTGTGTGTGTGTGTGTGTGTGTGTGTGTGTGGTGGGTGGGTATGCATGTGCGCGTGCGTGTGTTCGTTGGTGTTTGTGTGTGCGGTTTTTTGTGTTTGTGCCTGTGGAGGGGACCCTGCAGATTTCTGTGGTGTATGATATTGTATGATATTATTATATGATGTGTTATTCTAGGGGTGGTTTTTGCGTACACTGTGCCATGTTTCTGGGCGACAAACTTGGCTATGTACAGGCGGGGTTGCCATCTTCGGGGCCCTGGTGTCGCCACAATTCCAGTGCCACACACAGCAAAAATGCTTGTAAAGTTTGTGTGCATAGTGTAGAACACGGTCTTGGTGCCGTGGGCTCTGTAACCGCGGAAAGGTGCGGGCGGCAAGGTCCCGAAAACGGCGCTTGCGTCACATCTTTTCGTAAATGCTTCTTTAGCTTAGTCATGGGAGGGTGGGTATGCATGCGCGCGTGCGTGCGTTTGCTGGTGTTTACGTGTGCTGTTTATTGTATTTGTGCGTGTGGAGGAGACCCTGCAGATTGCTGTGGTGCATGATATTGTATGATATTATTATTTGATGTGTGTTCTAGTGGTGGTATTTGCGTACACTGTACCATGTTTCTAGGCGACAAACTTGGCTATGTACAGGCGGGGTTGCTATCTTCGGGCCGTGTTGTCGCCACAATTCCAGTGCCACACACATTGAAAATACTTGTAAAGTTTGTCTGCATAGTGCAGAACACGGTCTTGGTGCTATGGGCTCTGTAACCGCGGAAAAGTGCGAACGGCAAGGTCCCGTAAATGGCGTTTGAGTCACATCTTTTCGTAAATGCTTTTTTAGATTATGCATGGGAGGGTGGGTATGCATGCGCGTGTGCGTGCGTTTGCTGGTGTTTGTGTGTGCGGATATTTGTGATTGTGCGTATGGTGGAGAACCTGCAGATTGCTGTGATGTATGATATTGTATCATACTATCATTTGAT
>CM060347.1:35824550-35833129 GCA_030674155.1 Stramonita haemastoma | reverse complement strand
GAATCTTTGATATTTGCAGCAAGCAATTCAACTTTTTTCTTTCTGTAGCTTCTCTTTTTTATCTTAAGTAAATACTTGTAAATTTTTCTAGCATTAATGTACTCTATTCTATTTTCTTCAGTCCTAGACTTTCTGAAACCTCTCAAAGATTGTCTACATTTCTGTTTGGCTTGCTGACATTCATCATCAAACCATTCAGATATATGTTTTTGTGAATTAGGATAAATTTTTCTTACCATGCAACTACTGGCTGATAATAAACAATCTACAAACATATCAAGTGCACTGTCTATGTCATCTTCTAAAATATTAGTTGCTAACTGAATCTTATCATGTACCTTAGCACTATTTAGATTATCTACATAAACCTGTTCTTTTTCTTTATCCCATACCACTTTCTTAATACATAAGTTATCCCTCTTATTTTGATTATTTTCAGTGCTTAATGCTGTAGAATATGTCAATACAACTGGTAAATGATCAGATTCCGATGAATCTTCAACATCTAAGGACATACCATGAGACATCATATACATACCATACGACATGACAAAATAATCCACGGTGCTGCATCCCGTGTTACCTAGGTAGGTGTAACTGCCATCAAATTCACATTCACACAAACCATTTAGAATAATAAGATCAAAGAATTGCATATTTCCAGTAATTGATCTCCAAACATGTTTTTGTTTACATCCTGTGATTTTCTGTAAAAGGGAGACTGATAATTCAATCCACTATCTAAGCCATCATTTAAATCACAACAATCGGTATTTCTGGAGCCAGTTCTTGCATTTAGATCTCCACATAATAACAAATGAAAGTCATATAATTCATACAAGTCCAACAGTGTTTGTTCTAATATTTCTAAACCATATCCATTCTCAATGTTTTTTCCAAACAGTAGAGTCATGTGGTGGTATATATGTACAAATCCAAAATATATCCATATTGGTTCTAAAAAGTTGCTTATCAATATTCAGAATGATCGTGTTATCTATATCAAAATCAACCTTGGTTACAAACTGTGCAAACTTCTTCTTTATCAAGACAATGACTCCTCCTGAATATCTACCCTGATATGAAATCTTCTTTGCCACGGAACTGAATATAACATAGTCACTGAAGAGGGTAGACTCAAAATTTGAGCCAACAAAAGTTTCGGTCAGACAAATAAAATCATGGGATTTTATGTATCTGACAAAATCTGTAATTTCTAACTTGGGGAGCAAACCGTTTACATTAAAGTTAAGGAACTTGATATCATCTCTTTGAACATTATTTGCAAGAACAGTATTTACAGGAGTCTTACTTGCTTTACATCTGCTGTTATTTTTTTCCCCCTTTATTTTACAACTATTTACATTGGCCCGGCCGAATTCCTATTGTGGGGGAGAGCCCGTTCAGTGCGCTTTCTTGTGCGTCCTCTATCTTGAGCCCCTTGTGTTTGCTCACTTGACTGGACACGTTTAAAACTGTCCAGAATGCTGTTCTGACTGACAGCCCTTGCTCTGACAGTCTTTCTCTGTTGGGTCTGTTTAGGGGAGGTTACCCCGGATTGCCTGTGTTCTCCAGGGTAGCGTCCAAAGTGGACGTATCTCTCACCCCAGTGGAGACTGTATTTGCGGGTTGGGCTGTGTCATTGCCCTGCATGTTTGGGTCTGTGACACTAGTGGCCTGTTGGACTGAGTGTATATCCCTTGCCATTGCCACATCAGTTTCCCTTGTTTCCCCTGGCGCTTCCAGATGCACCTCTTCCTTTTCCTATTCTACTCTTTGTTTGTCTACAACATCCCTTTGGTTTACCGCTTGACCCCCCTTCTCTGTTCTGTACCTTCTTTTGCTTACTTACTGCTGTTGTCATAGTAATACTGGAGACTACTGTACCTTCCATGGCTTCTACACTGAGTGATTTCTCAGTTTCAAAGTTTTTGTTCCCCGTTTGATCTTGTACGGAATCATTCCGATTTGTCTCCTGTAGGTCTCCAGCATCATTGTTAGAGACTGGAGGTTTGTCGCCCATGTCTTTTTCTTTGTCTGTAATGTCACTATTGTCCAGTTCACTGTCGTCTCCAATGTAACCGTCAGTCTGTGGGATGTCACTGTCTATTCTGTCCCTAGTTTCGTCTATGTTTAACTTGCCTAGGGCTTCTTTGAGGAGACCAGTGTTTCTATGTGCTTGAATGTACACTGACTGTCTTTGTGATTGTTCCACAAGCGGCGATACCTGGACTCTGGATTCTCTGTCAGAGTCTGCCCCTGGTGAGCAGTTCTGCTGGGATACCTGGCTGTACGTGAGGATCCCTGGTACCACAGGTTTAGTGGAATAACCCCGTCTTTTGTGTATATAACTTGTCCTGTTGACTTGGTCTCTCCTCTTGGAGAGGGTTTGTGACTTTGGGTCTTCTCTGGTGCCCCTGAATGAGGGAGGCTGGCCGTTGAACAGCGCCCCTGACTCAGGCTGCGTTTTCTCCATTTCTGCTCCTCTTCCCGCACAGTCTCGATCCCCCCGATGGTCCCCCTGAGGACTCCACTGATAGTCCCCCCGATGGTCCCCCTGACGGTCCCCCCGATGGTCCCCCCGATGGTCCCCCCCACGGCCCCCCTGAGGACTCCACTGACGGTCCCCCCGCTGGTCCCCCTGGCGGTCCCCCCGCTGGTCCCCCCGACGGTCCCCCCGATGGTCCCCCTGACGGTCCCCCCGATGGTCTCCCTGGCGGTCCCCCCGATGGTCCCCCTGGCGGTCCCCCGATGGTCCCCTGACGGTCCCCCGATGGTCTCCCTGGCGGTCCCCCTGACGGTCCCCCTGAGGACTCCACTGACGGTCCCCCCGATGGTCCCCCTGACGGTCCCCCCGACGGCCCCCCCGACGGTCCCCCCGATGGTCCCCCCGATGGTCCCCCGACGGTTCCCCTGATGGTCCCCCCGATGGTCCCCTGATGATCCCCCGATGGTCCCCCTGACGGTCCCACCGATGGTCCCCCCGACGGTCCACCTGAGGACTCCACTGACGGTCCCCCCGATGGTCCTGTTGACGAAGTCGTGGCCATTCTTCCCCCTGTAGAACATGGCTGGCACCCCGTGATTCCTGCTGTTGATAGTGGCGGAAGGAGTTGTAGCGTGGCTTTAGCGGTTCTTTATCCTTGACGACGAGTCGACCATTTACAAAATATGCCGCTTTGCCCTGGTCCCTATAGAAATTCATCATTTCCCTCTGCTGCGATGTGAGGTCGGAAGTCACGCGTATGCTGTTTTTGCGCAGAGCTTCACGTAGCTCCTGGTCCCGGAGGATGCTGATCTTGTCCCCCCACCGGCAGAATTGAACCAGCAGAGGGCGTGGCGAGTCGTCCTGGTGAGGGCTGCCTATTCTATAGGCGCGATCAATGTCTGACCTCTGCCAGACATCATCAGAGGAATGATAGTTTAGGATGTCGACAATAAGATCTTCGCCTGTCATTTCAATCCCTGCGCCGAGCTCATCAATGCCAAAAAACTTTAAGTTGTTTTTCTTATTTTCTACTTCAGCCGCTTCAAGCTTTTCTTCCATCCGGTCGAGTCGCTCTGTCATCAACTCTCTTTCCTCTCGAAGTTCTGTAATATCCTCCGTATTTCTCTCCACACCTACCTTCAGCTCACTTATTTCTTCTGTCAGACGTCGGAAATGCACATCTTGCTCTTTAAATTTGTCTTCAAGTAATCTAAAGATGTTTGACGAGTGAAGCTGGAAACAGTTCATCAGCTGAGAGAATCTCCAGTCAACATGTTGAAACACATTATTTTCATCGGGTCCAGGGTTCACCTCAATATCACTGCTGCTTAACAGAACAACTGTGCATAAGCAGTAAGCCAGTCTGCGCGACACCCGAAAAAATGTAAACATGAGCGCAGTGTTCACCTGGCTTGAAAACAGCTTGCCTGTTAACATGATGAAAAAAAAATGTCTACTTGGTATGCCTTGTCAACAAACAAACATTTTTTTAATATTTACAATTATCTGGAAAACTACACAGTATTTAGTTTTGAATTTTGTACATCATTTGCACCGATACCATATCTTTTGACCTGCCAACTTTCAGATCAGTATACTTTGTTGGTCACCTGTACATACTGAAAATAACAGAGAGCGAAATGAAAGCCGCCTTCTGTGTCAAAGCTCACAGTTCCCGACGAGAGAGAGAGAGAGAGAGAGAGAGAGAGAGAGAGAGAGAGAGAGAGAGAGAGAGAGAGAGAGAGAGAGAGAGAGAGAGAGAGAGAGAGAGAGAGAGAGAGAGAGAGAGAGAGAGATAGAGAGAGAATGAATGAATGAATGAATATGAATGAATGAATGAATGAATAATCTTTATTTTTCAAGGGTAACAGAGTAAGCATTACATACTTTTCTTTTTATCCGGCCCTTGCCCTGATCAGGGAATAAAGCTAAGAAACCCCCTCCCTACCCCTTCATACCAGCATCACCACCAACAGCAGTTCAACAAATATTTTAAAAGAAGAAAACAGAATACATTCAACAAAACGCGTCATCCTAGCTGGATACACTGATAATTATTTAAACAAAAAATAACATAGCAAAAAAATATTTAAAAATAGCAAATATTCAGGACCATGAAGCAGAAGGCATTACAAATCTATAATGCGTGAGTGAGTGAGTGAGTGAGTGAGTGAGTCTGTGTGTGTGTGTGTGTGTGTGTGTGTGTGTGTGTGTGTGTGTGTGTGTGTGTGTGTGTGTGTGTGTGTGTGTGTGTGTGTGTGTAAGCGGAAAAACAAGCAAAGTAGGCATAAAAGGGGAAAAAACAGATTAAAAAACAAACAAAACGTAAAATCCTTTCAACACAAAAAGCCATATGAAAACACATTTCTATATTCAAATGGTAAGAATACAGTTTGAATCCAACATAACAACCAAAATACTCCTCTCCATAATAAGTCTAGGATGGAATATCTGAAGATGGAAGTTGGAGGGGAAAGGGGAGGGAAAGGAAGCAAGAGAGAGAGAGAGAGAGAGAGAGGAGAGAGAAGAGAGAGAGAGAGAGAGAGAGAGAGAGAGAGAGAGAGAGAGAGAGAGAGAGAGAGAGAGAGAGAGAGAGAGAGAGAGAGAGAGAGAGAGAGAGGAGAGAGAGAGAGAGAGAGAGAGAGAGAGGAGAGAGAGAGAGAGAGAGAGAGAGAAGAGAGAGAAGAGAGAGAGAGAGAGGAGAGAGAGAGAGAGAGAGAGAGAGAGAGAGAGAGAGAGAGAGAAGAGAAGGCAAGGCAAGGCAAGGCAAGGCAAGGCAAAGTTTTTTATTCGAGGATAATAGATAAGCACTCGTGTGCTTTTTTACATCCAGTCCCCGCCCTTTTCAGGGATACATCAAGTTGAAAATATACTAAACAATAAGACTTTACGCAGTACCAAACAACACACAAAAATAAAGGACACTATATATGATAAGGTAATAAAATGCACTCTTTCAGAAGACAAAAATCAGAAGTCACAATAAAAAAATTTTGATTATGGAAAAAAAGAAAAGCGTTAGTAGATAAGGAGCAAACAAGAGAACAAAATGAATTAGACAACCGAAAACATCAATCAACCACTATCAATCAAAAATTGTACATTGAAGAGAGAGAGAGAGAGAGAGAGAGAGAGAGGAGAGAGAGAGAGAGGAGAGAGAGAGAGAGAGAGAGAGAGAAGAGAGAGAGAGAGAGAGGAGAGAGAGAGGAAAGAGAGAGAGAGAGAGGAGAGAGAGAGAGAGAGGAGGAGAGAGAGAGAGAGAGAGAGAGAGAGAGAGAGAGGAGAGAGAGAGAGGAGAGAGAGGAAGAGAGAGGGAGAGAGAGGAGAGAGAGAGAGAGAAGGATAGAGAGATGAGAGAGGAGAAGGGAAGGCAAGGCAAGGCAAGGCAAGGCAAGCAAGGCAAGGCAAAGTCTTTTATTCGAGGATAATAGATAAGCACTCGTGTGCTTTTTTACATCCAGTCCCCGCCCTTTTCAGGGATACATAGAGAGAGAGAGAGAGAGGGAGAGAGAGAGAGAGAAAACTTGAAAACTTTGAAAACTTTGAAAACTTTGAAAACTTTGAAAACTTTCTTTATTCAAAGAGGGTAATAGAATAAGCAAAGATTGCTTTTTTACATCCAGCCCTCGGAAAAGATCCCCCCCCACTTCCCCCCCCCCCCCCCCCCCCCCCCCCACCCCCCCCCCACCTCCCCCCCCAACACACCCAAAACAAAAGATAAACAAGCAAACAAAACCCCACCAATATACATGAAAAGTTGCAAATGTACACAATATGAAAATAGATAAGGAAATACTTTCGAACGAACAAGCAAATACTAAATACAAAGGGTACAGAAAAATCAATTTCAAGATTCATGAGAGAGAGAGAGAGGAGAGAGAGAGGAGAGAGAGAGAGAGAGAGAGAGAGAGAGAGAGAGAGAGAGAGGAGAGAGAGAGGAGAGAGGGGAAGAGAGAGAGAGAGAGAGGATGGAGAGAGAGAGAGATGAGAGGAGGAGAGAGAGAGAGAGAGAGAGAGATGAACGAATGAACGAATGAATGAATGAGTATTTAAAGAGGGTAATGGCATAAGAAAACGTGCCTTTTTATAACACCCTTCTGGGTGAAAAAGGAAGAAAATAAAAGAAAGGCATAGCAATAACAAACAAACTGCACATATACATTGTATGAGTGAAGAAAAAAGAAAAAAAAAATCCATAACATCATCCAAATACAAGAAACATTTTCTACGCTTATGCTTTATCTTTTACAAAATGAGAGAACAAAATCACAAAATCAGATTAGAAAATAAGAAATATGATTGACTAGAGAGTAGAGTAGAGTAGAGTAGAGTAGAGTAGAGTAGAGTAGAGTAGAGTAGAGTAGAGTAGAGTAGAGTAGAGTAGAGTAGAGTAGAGTAGAGTAGAGCAGAGCAGAGCAGAGCAGAGTAGAGTAGAGACTGACAGAGAAGGGATAGACAGGCAGATGAGAGATAGAATACAGACAGACGGACAGACTAAAGACACTCAGTTTCACAGGCAGGCAGACAGACAGACATACAGACAGACAGACAGACAGAGAATGACAGACAGCTGATAAAAAGACATATGTAAAACATGATTAAATGAAGTCATGGCAAACCATGACTGACATTTTGTCCGATTAACAAGAAAACAATATGCTTTTTTTTTTATATAAGACAAGATCAACAGCCAGTCTCTGTCAGCCTTTCATTCATAAGAAAATGTTTCAATGATTTTTTAAAGTTTAGCATAGAAGTTACACTTTTTAAGGATGCTGGCAGGTTATTCCAGTAAGTGCCACCGCTATATACAAGACTACTTTTAAACAGATCTATTCTTGGTTTTGGCACAGTAAGTTTATGTGAATGACGATATGTATTTATTTGAAAATGTTTTGCCAGAGTGGGCGGTGCATTTCCAAACACTATTCTGTGCATCATTAAAGCTTTGTTGTATTCCAACTGCAATTTAAATGGTAAAATACCAACTGATTTATAGTCCACGGAAGTTAATGAGCTTGATTTCAATAGAATAAGTTTAATGGCACGCTTGTATAATCTAATCAGAGGTTTTAATGTATTTGCACTTGCAGAATCCCACAAGGTTGATGCATATTCTATAACAGAACTTATGTGTGCATGGAAAAAACTGTTTTCTAGTGCTAAGATTAAGGAAATGTTTTATTTTGGATAACTGAAACACCTTTTGCGATACAACTTTACTTAGATTGGCGATGTGATCTTGCCATGAAAGATTATGATCAATAATGATTCCTAGCACCTTGTGGAAATTTACTTCTTCAATTTTTTCACCTGAAACATTTATAGGGAACATAGAAGAGATCTGATTCTGTCGCTTTTGTCTGGTTGTTATACACATACATTTAGTCTTTATTGGATTAAGGGACATGTGATTTAGTTCTGCCCATCTGGTAAGCTGATGTATATTGTCTTGGAGATTAGATGACAAAATTTGTAAGGAATGATTTTCAGCATAAATTGAATTGTCATCTGCAAATAATTCACAACAAGCATTCATGTACAATGGTAAATCATTAATATATAGAGAGAAAAGTATAGGACCCAGAACTGAACCTTGGGGAACACCATTGGTCACTGTGAGAAAATCAGACTGAGACTTTCCAACAAAGACTGACTGTTGTCTATTTGATAAAAATGATTCAAAAAATTGAAAGGTATTCTTTGATATTCTATATAGGTGTAGTTTCTTTAACAGAAGTGTGTGGTTTATCACATCGAAAGCCTTTGCAAATCGGCGAAGACAACTCCGGTAAACATATTGTTATTAATATTCAGAAGCCATTTGTCTACCATATTTATCAGAGCCGTGTGACATGAATGTTTTTTTCTGAAACCTGATTGACTTGGATTGATTAGGTCATATTTTTCTAAATGTAAAAGTAAAGATTTTTTAACATGCTTTTCTAAAGGCTTTGATAAGATAGACAAAATTGATATCGGCCTGTAATTCGATGGGTCATCTGATGCGCCAGATTTAAAGAGAGGAATTACTTTAGCCTTTTTAAAATGAGAAGGAAAATAAGCTTTGTCAATACAAAGATTATAAATA
>CM060347.1:35809550-35817050 GCA_030674155.1 Stramonita haemastoma | reverse complement strand
GACATGCTACATAAAGAAACGGGCTAAAAGATGTGAACAAATAGATAATAATAGTTATGATAATGAACCAACTGAAGAAAATATGAAAAGAAAATGAATGTGATTACGAACTAAGCAATCCATATAATAAGCAAATGAAACTCATAGTCCATTGTCAGATTGGTGTACAAATGGATTATGAAAAAATAACCAAACATAGAAAGCAGAAAAGCAACCCCCCAAAAAAAATAATAATAAAAAGACTCAAGATATGCAAATAAGGGACTCGTGATTTAAATCTGTAAATTCCAGAAAAAAAAACAGATGTTGACAACAGCAGCAATCTTTGTGTGTGTGCGTGTATGCATGTGTGTGTGTGTCTGTGTGGGTAGGCATGTGTGGGCATTTGTTTTTGTGTGTGTGTGTGTTTGTACGTGTGTTTGTGTGTGTGTGTGTGTGTGTTCGTGTGTGCGTGTGTATGTGTGTGCACGCGCGCGCGTGTGTGTGTGTTGTGTGTGTGTGTGTGTGTGTGTCTGTGTGGTAGCGTGTGTGTAAGTGTGAGTATATGTATGTGTGTTTGTGTATGGGTGTTTATGTGTTTGTTCGTTTGTTGCTGTTTCTACTGCTGTTATTGTTGTTATTGTTGTGTGTGCATGTGTGCTTGTGTGTGTGTGGTGTACGAACGTGCGTCTGTGTATGTGTGTGTGTGTGTGTGTGTGTGTGTGTGTGTGTGTGTGTGTGTGTGTGTGTGTGTGTGTGTGTGTGTGTGTGTGTGTGTGTGTGTGTGTTTGCGCGTGTGCCCTCTAGCGAGCGAGCTAGCAGGAGAGCCAGGGTGCGAGAGAGAGAGAGAGAGAGAGAGAGGAGAGAGAGAGAGAGAGAGAGGAGAGAGAAGAGAGAGAGAGAGAGAGAGAGAGAGGAGAGAGAGAGAGAGAGAGAGAGAGAGAGAGAGAGAGAAGAGAGACAGAGAGAGAGACTGAGAGAGAGACAGAGAGAGAGACAGAGAGACAGAGAGAGAGCAGAGAGACAGAGAGACAGAGAGACAGAGAGAGACAGAGAGAGCAGAGAGAGGACAGAGAGAGACAGAGAGAGACAGAGAGAGACACAGGGGGAGAGAGAGAGAGAGGACAGAGAGAAGACAGAGAGAGAGACAGAGAGAGAGACAGAGAGAGGACAGAGGAGAGAGGAGAGAGAGAGAGAGAGGAGAGAGAGGAGAGGAGAGAGAGAGGAGAGTGAGAGGAGAGGAGGAGAGTGAGGAGAGAGAGTGACGAGAGAGAGGAGAGAAAGAGAAGAGAGAGAGAGAGAGAGAGAGAGAGAGAGAGAGAGAGAGAGAGAGAGGAGAGAGAGAGAGAGGAGAGAGAGAGAGGAGGAGAGGAGAGAGAGAGGAGAGAGGAGAGAGAGGGGAGAGAGAGAGAGAGAGAGAGATGATTTACTTTTAAAAGTTTTCGATCTCTTACAAGAAAAAATACATTGTATTGTAAATAAACGACTGGAACTGCTATACGCTATTGATAATGTAAAAATCAGCAACAACAACAACGCAACGCTCACAATGATAACAACAAACAGGTGTACAAAGTAAAAGCACGATCGGAGAACAGGAATTATATAAAGTTCAATGTTTCATATCATGTAGATCTTTAAAGGTTTTAAATGGTGTAGGCAAATAATAAGCAGAAGAAGCAAGAACATAATCGACACGGATGAACTGACTTGCAACATAGGTCAAAACTGTAGGTATATGTAGCAAAAACTGATAAAATGAAGTAAAATGATTAATGTGAAAAATGGGTTTATGTAGCTACATATGTATAATCGATATGTATAATGTGAAAAAAGGGTTTACAGTAGCTTACATTATGCTATATATTCATTTATCTGTTTATCCACTTGTTTATCTATTTGTTAACTCAATTTTGGTTGGTTTCCGAAAATTCTCACCGTTGTTTTATACATTTGTCGTTTGTTTGTTTTTTTGCTTACTTTATTTTCATACTTTATTTTACTTTAATGTATTTACTTGCTTGTTTGTTACTGTTTTAATTTTCATTGGAGTTTCTTTTTTCCTTCCGTTCCTTTTTATCTATCTATCTATCTATCTATCTATCTATCTATCTATCTATCTATCTATCTATCTATCTATCTATCTATCTATCTATCTATCTATCTATCTATCTATCTATCTATCTATCTATCTATCTGTCTGTCTGTCTGTCTATCTATCTATCTATCTATCTATCTACTACCTACCTATCTATCTATCTATCTATCTATCTATCTATCTATCTATCTATCTATTATCTATCTATCTATCTATCTATCTTTCTTTCTTTCTTTCTTTCTTTCTGTCTATCTATCTTTCTGTCTATCTATTTATCTATCTATCTATCTATCTATCTATCTATCTATCTATCTATCTATCTATCTATCTATCTATCTATCTATCTATCTATCTATCTATCTATCTTTCTGTCTATCTATCTTTCTGTCCATCTATCTATCTATCTATCTATCTATCTATCTATCTATCTATCTATCTATCTATCTATCTATCTATCTATCTATCTATCTATCTATCTTTTTTTTCTTTCTTTTTTTCGTTGTTTTTTTCTTTTTTTTCTGTTCTCTTTGATCTTCGTTATTTCTCTAAATCTTTATTTCAGAACACTTGAAAGAGATTTTTCCTGTCCTCAGAATTGCTATAGTACTTCCATTCCCCCTTCCCCCTGTAAAACCCAACTCCTAATCTTGAGAAACTCCTTTCTTGCAGTGAAGACCAACAAGTGTTTTCCTTCCTTATTTCTCTTCTCTCTTTCTGCCTGAAGTCATGTAGAACACATCCCTCGCTGTAAGCAGTGCTTTCCCCTGGGTTTTTCAGCGAGCAATGAAAGAAGGTATAAAAACAGAACAGTGTAGACTGAATGTCGAGGGATCTTTTACAAGGTTGTGTTTTTATTTTCAGATGTCAATACTCGAGGTCTGGTTTTTACACCGACTTTAAGCCTTCATGGATGCTAAACTTTTGGGGTTCATTTTGGATTTAGCACTAGCAAGTGGAATTTCTGGTGCTTGGTTTTTCCCGTTCTGGTTTTTCTCTGCAGCAGGGGGATGCCAGAGGGGGTGTCCTGGCTGTGCAGAGGGCAGTGAACCCCGGCCCTGGTCCCAGGCTGGCTGCAGTTGGCGTTTTTTGATGAGCCCTGCTCCTATGTAGTCCAGGTCTTTCTTGATCAACCCGATGCCGATTTCGTCCAGGTCTTTCTTCACTGGGGGGTCACTCCTGTGTGGAGAGTCCTTCATGTCCTGTTCTAGCTGTCGGGCTTTGGTCAGTTCCTCCATTTTCCTTACAGCTTTGGGGTCTGGTTTTTCCTTCCGGGCGGGAGTCTTGGAATGTTCTGGCCTTTTCTGGTTACTGCTGGCTTTCTTGTCGCCTGAGGGTTTCTTGTGGGGCGTTTTGCCCGTGTGTTTGGGAGCGTGCTTTGGGACTATTGCAGAACTAGGCTTGCCAGGGAATTGTTGGTCCTGACCTTGTGGACTGGGTGTGTGTTGAGGCTTGAGGCTGGCTTTCTTGATGAACCCCGTTCCTATCCTGTCCAAGGAGTTGGTCCTGAAGGCAGACTTGAACTTCCTCCCGCTTTTCTTGTACAGCTCTTTTTCCAGGAGTTCTTTCCGCGCTTCTTCAAATGATTTCTTATCCACACGTTTGACATCGTCGTCATCCTCACTTTTCTTCACCCCCACATCTTTTTTGAGAAACCCGGAACCGATTTCATCGAAAGACTTCTTTAGGACCTGCAGCCCCTGTGTGGCCAGGCGGGGTCCGCTGCTGTCGGGGTCAGCAGACGCAGGGTGGCTGACCAGCCAGGCCGCCAGCCTCTCGGCCCCTGAGGCGAGGAGGGCGAGGGCCTGGGAGCTGACGCCGTGTTTCCGCATCACCGCCGCCACGTCCTGCAGCCCCGCCCTCAGCAGCCTGGCTCCCCGTTCCCTCAGCTCTCTGCTGCTGTGAGCCAGGCCCTCCTGCAGGGCGTCCACCCCCCTCTTCACCAGCCCCAGCCCCTCCGTGTCCATTCCTTGCTGGAGGAAGCCCGCCCCCACGTGCTCCAGGCCGCTCCTCACCATGTCCACGTCCACCTCCTTGGAGGGACGGCCGCTGCCCAGCGCGGTGGAGAGCTCCTGCAGACCTTGCCGGATCAGGGTCACCACATCGGGGCGGCTGTCCTGCCTCTTGAGCAGCCCGATGCCGATGGTGTCCAGCCCTCGCTTCAGCAGCGACACCGCCTCCCGCCTCTCCTCCGCTGGCAGGTCAGAGGTCACCTGGGGGGCACCTTCTTCCGGCTCTCTCTTGTGGAAAGCGGTGTCCGCCCCCTCTGACAGGGGGAGGCGCTTTTTGAGGAAGCCGCTCCCCAGACGGTCTAGAGGGCGCTTCAGCAGCCCGGTCCCCAGGCGATCCAGGTCTCGCTTGGCCCCAGGCACAGGAATAGCCTGACCCTCAGCCTGCGCTCTCTTCAGGAAGCCAGACCCCACCGAGTCCAGAGGTCGTTTGGCGGGAGGGTCTTCCAGCTGCGGTCTGTTCTGCTGGAGGTGGCGGCTTGGCTGAGAGCCCAGGCTGTCCCCCAGGGGCGCGGGGTGGCTGGGGCCGTTGTCCTTGCCAATGCTGGGGCCGAGGTCCTTGGCGGGAGTCCTCCTGATGGCGGCCAGGAAGCTGGAGTGGGGGTGGGGGTGGGGGAGGGGGTCGGGGAAGGGGCTGGCCCAGAAGAAGTGGGAGAAAGGCCCCAGCACGTGGTCCCGGAACTTGCCGCCCTGGCTCTGCGCGCCTCTGCACACACACAATCATGTCGTCGTTATTATTATTGTAGTCTTCATCGTTGTTTTTGTTATGATTAGAGTCATCGTTGTCGTCGGTTGTCGTCGTCATCATCATCGTTGTGGTCATCATCATCATTATCATCATCACCACCACCACAACCACTACCAACATCATCATCGTCATCATCATCATCATCATCATCATCATCATCATCATCATCATCATCATCATCATCATCATCATCATCATCATCATCATCATCATCATCATCATCAAACATACCCACTGGTGCCACCAACACCACTTACATAGAAATGCCTCCAGCAGTACCACCACCAAAACCACCTCCATCGTCATCGATATCGTCATCGTCGTCGTCATCATCGTCAGCAGCGGCAGCAGCATAAACAACAGCAGCAACAACAACAACAACAATAACATCGAATTCTCTTCTATCACTTCCATCACCGTTTACACCTCCAAAAACCACCGCCGCCACCACCACCACCACCACCACCACCATCTTCTTCTTCTTCTTCTTCTTCTTCTTCTTCTTCTTCTTCTTCTTCTTCTTCTTCTTCTTCTTCTTCTTCTTCTTCTTCTTCTCTTCTATCTGCCTGTCTGTCTGTCTGTCTGTCTGTCTGTCTGTCTGTCTGTCTGTCTGTCTGTCTGTCTGTCTGTGTTTGTATGCATGTGTTTGTGCCTGTTTGCCTGTCTGTCTCTCTGTCTGTCTACGAGCACATAGACACGAAACTTGCAACGACATTCTCTAAAACATGATCTTCAAAACGTTGAATGGAGGAGTTCCTCCAGTTCACCACTTCCCAGCTCAAAACAAACAACCTCAAACGATCCCTCTCATGACTATCGTACGGTCGAGCGGCAGAGGCTTTGTGTGTCGCCCCCTTTACACACACGGCATGGACATGGAGCGTTGAGTTATTGTGCCGTCTTTGTTCCCAGTCTCCTATCTCCACCAGATGGGTGGAATTAATTCAGTTCCCGTATTGATTTCAGCTGTCACCCTCTCCGTCCTGTTGTCGTGTTCTTCTAGCCACCATTTTTCTGGCATCTTGTCGTCTGCTAGTCCACAGTACATGCTGAGTTCATTTCCTTTATCTGTTGGTCCTGTCTGTTGTGTCTGTTGTGTCTGTTGTGTCTGTTTGTGTGTTTGGCTGGTTGGCTGAGTGCCTGTCTGTATGCCTGTGTGTCCTTGTGTGTCTGTCTCATCGTCTGTCTTTTTATCAAATTGTCACTTTTTTTCTGTCAGTGAGTTAATGTTTGTCTGTCTGTCTGTCTGTCTGTCTGTCTGTCTGTCTGTCTGTCTGTCTGTCTGTCTGTCTGTCTGTCTGTCTGTCTGTCTGTCTGTCTGTCTGTCTCTCTCTCTCTCTCTCTCTCTCTCTCTCTCTCTCTCTCTCTCTCTCTCTCTCTCTCTCTTCTCTCTCTCTCTCTCTCTCTCTCTCTCTCTCTCTCCGTCTCTCTGTCTCTGTCTGTTTATCTGTCTATCTGTCTGTCTGTCTGTCTGTCTGTCTGTCTGTCTGCGCCTTTTTTTGAATAAACTATTGTCATTGTCATTCTCTCTCTCTCTCTCTCTCTCTCTCTCTCTCTCTCTCTCTCTCTCTCTCTCTCTCTCTCTCTCTCTCTCTCTCTCTCTCTCTCTCTCTCTCTCTCTCTCTCTCTCTCTCTCTCTCTCTCTCCTCTCTCTCCATCTCTCTCTCACTGTCTGTTCCTCTCCCGCATGCATGTGATTGTGTCCGTGTGTGCAATGGTGATCGAACCCGCTAGTTCTGGCTTTGTAGGCAGGGCCTTACCACTAGGCCCCGATCCAGCGGAAAGGTTCCCTACAGCAACAGCAAACCCGGAACGGTCTCGTCAGTGAGGATCTGAACCTGTGACCTAAGCCACTCCGAGATACAGAGTTTGACACTTTTACGCTTAAAGTGGTTTGGAGGTTGGCCCAGTGGTTAAAACGTTGTACTCGTGATCTGAAAGCCCGGGTTCGAGCCACCACAGAGGCGCCCGTTTTAGGGGATTTTAGGTATGGAGTTAACGTCAGTGCTGGCTCCACTTCCTCAAAAGAGTCCTCTGGAAAGACATAAACCGAGGTCCCGTGTGTGTAAACATGCAGAACATCTTGCATTCACGTGGAAAACCTGTTCCGCATTTTTCTGGAGAAGCAATCCATTGCATGCATTACCTATTTAAAAATTGTACACAATGTCGTGTTAAAACACCAGGCCCGATGACGGAATGCAGCTACTTTAATCACGGGCAAATTAGGCCCCACATGCAAAATCTCCCCATGGTGAAACTTCCAGCTCTAACTTCAGAACGAAAACAAACAATCAACCCAACAGATAAAACACAAGCAATTGTATTTTCTCTGCAGTTAAAAACTATCTCTCCAGGTAAAATGTCTCTGCAGTTTAAAATTATCTCTGCATTTAGAAATTATTCCTGCAGTTAAAAAAAATCCCTCTGCAGCTAAAACTTTCTCTCTGCAGCTAAAAATTCTCCTCGCAGTCAAAAATTCTCTCTGCAGTTAAAAATGTTCTCTACACAGTTCAAACACACAAACATTTCTCTGTTGCTAAACATTCTCCCTGCAGCTAAAGATTTTCTTTGCATCTAAAATTTATCCCTGCAGCTAAAAAATATCCCTGCAGCTAAAAATTCTCTCTAAACAAATAAAACACACACAAATTTCTCTGCAGCTAAAA
>CM060347.1:35787050-35807050 GCA_030674155.1 Stramonita haemastoma | reverse complement strand
ACTAAACTCTCCGCCGCCATATCAATTGTAATCTGTGTCCTCCTCTAACCACTAAACTCTCCGCCGCCATATCAATTGTAATCTGTGTCCTCCTCTAACCACTAAACTCTCCGCCGCCATATCAATTGTAATCTGTGTCCTCCTCTAACCACTAAACTCTCCGCCGCCATATCAATTGTAATCTGTGTCCTCCTCTAACCACTAAACTCTCCGCCGCCATATCAATTGTAATCTGTGTCCTCCTCTAACCACTAAACTCTCCGCCGCCATATCAATTGTAATCTGTGTCCTCGGAATAATTTTATTTTTGTCCACTTTTTGTTTTCTTCAAAGCTTTTCTTTTTTGGTTTTGTTTCTTTGGTTTACTTTTTTTTTGAGGGGTTAGGGGGGGGGGGGTGATCTGGGGATATTTGCGTGTTTCTGTTTCTGTTGTGGGGTTGGGTTGTTTTTTTCCACTTTTTGTTAACCTACCTTTCTATAACAAAACAGGAGGTCAAAGATTATGATATTTCAAATGGAGTACTGTACCTAGCTATTCCAGTGCATATTTTGCTATCAGATTTAGTAAATTGGTGTAACTGCTTACAAGCTGATTTCTGCCATATCCATTCAAACCGAATAATGCATTCTACAGTGTTAGTTTAACGGCTTTATTAAATCTATTTACTATTTTGTGTTCAACGTATTTACATATCTGATATTTCCTTTTACTCTCATAGAAAAATGTTCAATGTAGTCTATCTCTTCAGTACAATATATGCAATGTTTCCTATTAGCTCTGCCTAGCTTGTTAAGCAATGTGTTAGTAGAATATATATCGTGTACATTTTCCCATGGAGTAATCGCAGTCTAGTTTCAGAAGTAGTTTTACTGGCTGTGAGCCATGTTTTAGCCTGAATTTCAATACCTAGCTTGCTTAACCAGAATCTTGTCGCCAACAGTTGAATTAATTCTTTTTCAATTAAAAAAAGCGAAACTGACGAGGTGTTGCCAGAGATTTCAGACTAGAGTTATTTCTTTCTGCCTGAGTTGTCTGGTTGGTGTTTCAGATCCTTTGGCATGCAGTTAATGCTGTGCATATGGCACCCTATTCAAAGATCCAGTAGGTTTGACACCAACAATCTCACATACAGAGGCAAAGTCTTTTATGTGGCCATCTTCTATGCATATGTATATACACGAATTGAGTTAAAGCACTGGCAGGTCTGGACATGAAGTTGACCTGAGAGATTGTACAAAATCCCCAATCCTAATTGGCCAGACGCCGCCGAGATTCAAACCCAGGACTTCATAGACCCATGTCAACTTCAAAATTTATTTTGCGCCATTTAATCCAGGGGAAACTACTCGGAAACTTAGATGTAGTATTCCTGTAAAACCTGTTACCTCCTTTTAACTGCAAGTCGTCTTGAATGTTTTCTTCTCAGCTTGTGTGTGTGTGTGTGTGTGTGTGTGTGTGTGTGTGTGTGTGTGTGTGTGTGTGTGTGTTTGTGTGTTGTGACCTACCCCATGGTAGCCTTAAGCGACCTGTGTTCTGTGACGTGTTTTATCTATTCCCTAACTTTGTCTGCAAACATTTGGTTTCAAAGTGCTTCGGTGGGTCGGTGGTCTAGAGGTAACGCACCTGTCTAGATAAGGAAAATTACAGGTTTGAAGTGTGCGGTGGTTTGATCCCCGTTTGGTCCTAAAACTGTTCCCCCATCCACTAGACCGTGAGTGGTGGTTTGGTTGCTAGTCTTTCCGATGGCTTGATGGAAAAAAGCAAATCGATGCTTACTCAATGTACCATCTGGAAATAAAAATTTGATTGATTGATTGATTGATTGATTGATTGATTGATTGATTGATGAGACAATTAACTAAGGTCACGTATGCTACACACATTTAGTGCACATAAAAGAACTAACGGTAACAAGGGAGTTGTTCCTGGCGAAATGATGTAGGAAAAAGCCACTTGGATAGGGAGCAAATATACACGCAGATCGGAAATAAAAACAAAATGGGTGGCGCTGCTCTTGTGGCGACGCACTTTCCCTGGGGAGAGCATCCAGAATTTCACGCAGATAAATCTGTCGTGACTTTAAGTAAAATACAAAACAAAAACTATGGAACGTGACTTTGCTTTGAAATCAACTCATTTTACCCAGTGGATTAGGCAGTGGGTATATCTTGCCTTGTGTGGTAAACATACTTTTGTTTTTTATTTTCTGTATTTTTTGACATAGTTAAAAAAAACTCCTAGAAGACATCAAAAGCATGCATGAAAAAAACTGTTTTTCTTATAAAGTAGACACCATAAACATTTTAATGATATCTAATTGGCGTGGTTTTAACATTTTGTGGAGGTATGTTGAATTAGAAAAAAAGTCCAAAATAGTCCTTCACAGCAAATTGAATCATGCAGGCTCCTTTGAGTTCTAAACAACCCCCCCCCCCCCTTACACACACACACACACACACACACACACACACACACACACACACACACACACACCACCACCACCACACCACACACACACAACACACACACACACACACACACACACACACACCACACGCACACACACACATTCCCGTGGGAAGAGCAGGCCCTTTCAGGATGAAGAGCATCCCCACATTCCGGAAACACTGTGCTGGAAGTTTCCTCTTTTCTATCACTCCCTTCGTTTCTGTCTTTCTCTTTACCTCCCTGTCCTCTTCCTTTCATGCCTACTTTATTTCTTTCTTTTTAAAAATCATTTGATATGAGGATAATGATACCTGACTACCCTGCCCTTCACGCCTTTTTCATGCAAATCTGAAATGTGTTTCCTATCACCTTTCAGATGAGCTGCCCTTAAGGGGAAACGTGTTGCCTGAGGCCAGTGGACAGATCTCCTGCAGAGTGACAGCACAGGAGCAGACTGGCACCACACATTCTGCCCGCCATGGCTATGGCCAGGGACCACGGAATAAAAAGAGAAAGAAGAAGAAGAAATCTGTAGAGGAAGAGGAATTTGAAGACGAAGAATTTAAAACAGAAGAAGAGGAAATGTAAAAAAATTCTGGGGAATTCTGAAAAAACTCTGAAGAAAAAGATGAAGAATTGCGAAGAAGAATTGTGAAAAAGAAGAATTGCGAAGAATTGCGAAGAATTGCGAAGAATTGCGAAGAAGAAGAAAGAAGAAGAAGAAGAAGAAGAAGAAGAAGAAGAAGAAGAAGAAGAAGAAGAAAGAAGACAAACAACAACAACAACAACAACAACAACAACAACAAGAATTGCAAAGAAGAAGAAGAAGAAAAGAAGAGAAGAAGAAGAAGAAGAAGAAGAAGAAGAAGAAGAAGAGAAGAAGAAGAAAGGAAGAAGAAGAAGAAGAAGAAGAGAAGAAGAAGAATAGAAGAAGAAGAAGAATGCGAAGAAGAAGAAAGCGAAGAAGAATGAGAAGAATTGCGAAGAATTGCGAAGAAGAATTGCGAAGAATGAGAATTGCGAAGAAGAGAAGAAGAAGAATGAGAAGAAGAAGGAAGAAGAAGAAGAATGAAGAGAAGAAGAAGAAGAAGAAGAAGAAGAAGAAGAAGAGAGAAGAGAGGAGAGAAGAGAGAAGAGAGAGAGAAGAGAGAGAGAGAGAGAGAGAGAGAGAGAGAGAGAGAGAGAGAGAGAGAGAGAGAGAGAGAGAAAGGAGAGAGAGAGAGGGAGAGAGAGGAGGAGGACAGAGAGAGAGCAGAGATCTTGCATTGTCACACTATATCGTTTCGATGCTGCCCCCTGATCCGTGAATCACGTGCAGAATGACCATGTTCACCCTTAGAAGGTGGGGGGGGGGGGGGGGGGGGGGGAGGGGAACTGAGTTGTTCTATAGCCTAAGCCCTCTCACTTCCAACATTTCACATTGTGAAGGCAACCACTGCACAAGAATCGGTGTGTGCACTGTCGCTGTTTCGCCATTTTGACCTGAACTTACAGGTAACTAGTTTGTTATTTTATAGTTATTGACACTGTTTTTATTTTCATGGTAACGATCATCTCAAGTACTGTATAAGAAAGCATTGAAGCACAGGTAGAAAAGCACAATAGTGTATCGCCAGTACCAGCTGAAAAGTGGCACAGACAATTGGTCAGGGTGGGTAGTGTTTCCCCTGTCTGCATCAACCACTCAATACAGCAACTATTAGT
Organism: Stramonita haemastoma; assembly: GCA_030674155.1. Lineage (NCBI taxonomy): Eukaryota > Metazoa > Mollusca > Gastropoda > Neogastropoda > Muricidae > Stramonita > Stramonita haemastoma. Next base: position 35,802,897 of record CM060347.1, on the reverse strand, counting down.
TTATCATATGAGTGAAAATGTGTCGCGCTGCCATTAAGTACCTGACAAGTCATACCCAGCACACTCAACTTTGGTGTGGGGAAAGAGTTATTATATTTTCAGTATTCCTGGATTAATAAAAAAAAATGTTAGAACAATGGAGCACAACTGCAAACACGTAACAAGGATGTGACAGGGAAGAAAGGAACATGGCCAAAATGGAGGAATACAAAGGAATTGCTGGCACAGAATTTCCGGAAGGTTGGGATGCTATTTATACTGACAGACCCCCTCCATATCCCCAAGGGGGTGGGGGTGGGGGTGGGGGTGTCCGTTTGTTCCCCCTACAGTGATTATTTCATTGATATAGGAAGCGCGAAGTGACCGGACCACTTGTCTGTCCTGTCTGTCTGTCTGTCTGTCTGTCTGTCTGCCCTGTCTATTCGTTTATCGGTCAGTGCCCTGAGGTTAGTGCCTTGTTTCAGCAAGGTGACATTTGGAATGTGACCCTTTTTGCCCACCATGGGGGTAGCCGCATTCCGACTTGAGGATGTTTAATTACACCAGTCTGTATGTTTTGCTTTGTTTCGTTTGTTTGTTTGTCTGTCTGGCTGCTTGTGTTCTTTTTTCAAGACTTTGTTTCTCGGGTTTTGTTTCGATTCTCTGCCTGTCGTCTTTATTCTGTTACTTATTCTGTCCCGTTTCCTTACTTTCTGTTTAGTTTTGCTTTTCTTGGTGTATTTTACTTTGTTTACCTTTATCAGTTTTGTCCATCTCTTTTCCTCTTTCTCTGTCTGTCTGTCTTTCTCAACAAAAGTGCACCTGTCTGTGGTCTCTTTGTCTCTGTCTGTCTGTTCTGTCTGTTCTGTCTGTCTGTCTGTCTGTCTGTCTGTCTGTCTGTCCGTCCGTCCGTCTGTCTGTATGTCTGTCTTTCTCTCTCTGTGCCTCTATATCTGTCTCTGTCTCTGTCTCTGTCTCTCTCTGCCTGTCTGTCTGTCTGTCTGTCTGTCTGTCTGTCTGTCTGTCTGTCTGTCTGTCTGTCTGTGTCTGTCTCTCTCTCTCTCTCTCTCTCTCTCTCTCTCTCTCTCTCTCTCTCCTCTCTCTCTCTCTCTCTCTCTCTCTCTCTCCTTCTCGTCCTCATTCTTTCGTTTATCTTTTCCTTCTTTCTGTTCTCCTCTCTAGTATCATTTTCTTGCACTGTAACACAGAGCCAACGTCAACCAGCAAGCAACTACACATGTATGCAGGCCGGCAAAGCAAAATGTCGAGAAACGCTGAACAGCAAGGTGAAAGAAGCCAGCCAGTGATGAAAGAACAAAGAAGGAAAAGGAAGAAAAAAAAAAGATAAAACGCATGCACGGAGAAAATCCACACCTTGCATCGTCACTGCGCCACACAGCGCCATTTTCTGCCCGAAGCTACAGGTAGGCCTATGTTTATTTTTGTGTGTGTAGTGTGTCCAGTTGTTTTGTTGTTGGCGATTAGATTAAATGTTCGAAATGAAAACATGTTTAAAAGTATAGTAAGGGGAGGAAGAATTTGTATTGAAGGTTATAGAAAAAATGTTCCTTAGATCGTTATCATGATGGAGGGGAGGGGCAAGATGTCCGTGTGCTCGCAATCCCGAGACTTGATTTCTACTTTAAAGAAATATTTCAAGAATAAATAAGCACTCATGGGCTTTTGTTTTTTAGACAGTTCCCGTGTGCATACAGTTTGTTAATTTTATCCAGCACATGTTTACAAGACTTCCATTCAAACACAGTTTGATCTGCCGTGTCGCTAAAATGGAATTTTCTCTCACTGTCTCTCTGTCGCTCCTCTCTTCCTCTTCCTCTCTTCCTGTCTCTCCCTCTTTCTCCCTCCCTCCCTTTCTCTTTGTCTCTTTTTCCCCCCTCTCGCCCTCCCTCCCTCCCTCCCTCCCTCCTCTCTCTCTCTCTCTCTCTCTCTCTCTCTCTCTCTCTCTCTCTCTCTCTCTCTCTCTCTCTCTCTCTCTCTCTCTCTCTCTCTCTCTCTCTCTCTCCAATTAGACGCCGCACACTACTAACCATACATATGTTTATATTTTCAGAAACTTCACAGCAATCTTCTACCTACAGATATACCACGATGATAGACTTACAATCATGTATATGGATCTTGCTTTGTTAGGCGCATGTTTGGTAGTAGAGGGTAGGGAATCGATGACAAGAAGAAGAAAGATTTCAACGAACCTTTCAAGGATTTTGCTTTCTTGGGGTCTGGTACATAGTCAACCTTCATCTTAAGAATAGGAATAGTACGTTATCGCCACTCCTTCGGTGTTTCTTTGTAGACTCCAGTTTGCAGCAGTTTAGCTAGGCGTTCATCATTGGGGTTATCAGGAATGCAAAGCTTGCCAGTCAGACAGTGAGATGCGTCCTTGCTCAGCTGATTTACAGATTTTACCTGTGTAATATTTTCCCTTTGCTCTGGTCAGATGTTGCCCTTTGTCTGGCTTTGGGTTGGTCTTTTTGTCCTGCTTGGCTTTGAGTCTGTGTGTCCCGCTTCCAGTCTTTGTGTCCGGCTTTGTCTTTGTGTCTAGGTGTAGTTTGTTTTTGTGTTCCGTTCCTGTCTTTGTGTCCGACTTTGGTTTGTCTTTGTGTCTAGATTTCTTTGTTTCCAGCTTTGGTTCCAGCCTGTGTCCCGCTTTGTCTTCGTGTCCGGTTTTTGTCTTTGTGTCCAATTTTGGTTCAGTCTTTGTTAGAGCCTCCCTGTCAGCTGTCTTCAATTGATCACTGGGCACCTTCCGATTGCAATCAGTATTCCTTGCTCAAATAAAAGTTAGTAGCAGCTAAAATTAGTTATAGCAAAGTAAAATGCGATGAAATAGTCATAAACCTAAACTAAAATCTAACAAAAATAAAATGAGATAAAATTCTAAAGATAAAACAAGTAGAGTTTAGTCTAAACTAGAAACAAATTAAATAAAATGAAATAAAACAATAAAATCAATTAAAAGTAAAGCATAATATAGACTAAAATAAACCAAAATAAACCAAAATAAAACAAAGTAAAATAAAACAAATAAATAAATAAAAACAAAAAATAAACTGAAAATGCAAGAAATCTGAGAGCAATCTGGGTGACAGGGATCTATCTTCTCATCCGAAAACACCACCACCTCCTACAATGGCTTGGAGACTAGGGTCATGAGGCATTGTGACTGGGTCATTTCGTTCCTTTTCTGATGGGTTTCCTAAGGTCTGAACATGTCCCCACTTATAACGATTTCATGCGGTATTCATGAGGTATTGCGACTTGGTCATCTCTTTCTATTGATTCTGATAAGTTTCCTTTGGTCTGAAAATTTCCCCCACCTACTTTCATGAGGTATTGTGACTTGTTATCCCCTTCAATTTCTGATAGTTTTTCCTTAGGTCTAAAAATACCAGCGGCTTTGAGACGGTTCTCATGAGGTATTGTGACTCGGTCAGTCCCTTCCATTTCTGATAGGTTTCCTTGTCTGAAAATACCAGCACCACCAACAGTTTTCATGAGGTATTGTGAACGATCATTCCTTCCATTCCTAAGGCGTTTCCTTGTCCTTCCCCTCCTTCATAAACATGGGTCCTAACCTGGTGGTGAGTCATTATGTGGATCATCTTGAAGACTCTTCAACAGTGGGGCCAGGTTCTGCTGATCATCACCTTGGAGTCATCTGCTGCATGAGATCCTGGCATCTGTAAGTAGTGTGCAGCTGCAGGTGAGACTTCAGTGAAAGTATACACAATTCGGGCATCCGTTCTTTCTTTTTAATTTTCTGAATAAAAAAAATGTTTATCTTACCTTGCTTTAGTTTCTGTATCTTTTTTCTACAGTGCTATGTTTGTCCTGAGTCTTGCTCAGGAAAATCAAGTTGACCTTTTAAACATGAGTGCAGCTAGATTTTTAGGTGTAAAGATCTTGTCGGGTTTGGGTTGCTGCTGACATGGCAACTTCTAAATCTGGGAGGTTATCAAGACTGTCTTGAAAGAAAAGCCTCCTTGTTTGGACATTTTTTTATGTAGTGATGTGAGTATTTGATTAGAAAAACTTGTTGTAATGTTTGAATATTTAACTCCATAAGCTAGCTGAACTTAAATTTGATTGAATAGGTGAAGAAACATGGTGAAATCTGTCAGATGAAATCAAATTGTTATAGTATTTGATCCAATAAAACTAGGATTTTCAGTCTACTGATGATGACTTACTGCTTTCAGGGGCTCTGGGTCTGGAATCAAGGGCCAGTGACCTGACATGTGTGAGGGCAGCCATCCTGACCTGCGTTTTCTGAAAGCTAGACAAGGTATTTATAATTTCGGTTCTGTATTTTTCTGAACTTTCTGATCTGATACTCTTATCTTCATTCTTTGTTGTTGCTCTCTTTTGTCCTATCTTTTCGTTCCTCAGCTAAAGCTCTGAGGTTTTTCAATGGCGATTTTTTTGTGTGTGTGCGACCAATGTTTGGCCACCATTTAGTGTTGGTGCAGGTGTTGCAGTAGTTTAAACATTTCTCCGTGTTGCATTGGTAAAGTGAGTCATGCTCGAGTTTTTGGTCCCAGTCTTCCAATAAAACCTGTAGGTTTTTCTCTATGTAGACGCACGATGAACTTTTTAAAAAGCGATTAAAAATATGCTTTCTTTGAGATTTGAACTCGTAAACTACCAAGTTCAGTGTGTTAGCCACTGCACCATTGCAGCTGGTCAACTTTTGTTTTCTTTAATTTCAACCAGGTACCATATGAGCCACAACAGTTCCAGTGCAATCTAAAGCAGAAGGGACTGCTAAACCAGGTTAGCCATCCAATGCTGTCTGCTACAACTGCACCAGAGGCTGCCATGCACGGGTTGGACTTGTGAGCAGCTCCAGACATAGCCCCCAGCACGACTGAAGCAGATAGAAGACACAGCCATTGTCCTCCGAGACAGGAGGAGCCTGACTGAATGGGGACAAGCATCACTACTACTGTACTGCAAACATCCGGTATGTACCTGCATCAAATGAAATCAAGATGCCTGACATTTCGGCAAAATCCAGGTTAGAAAATTGCTGATATCATCTGTAACCAAAGCATTTGTTTCCCTTTAAATTCATTGTGTCCCTATTAAATTTCGCTGACGAAAACTTATTTTTATAACATGCTCTGGTTAGAAAACAGGATTTTTCTTTGTTTTAAATATTCTTGGTGTTCAGTAATGTTTGCAGACTGTTGCCAGTAAAAATGAAGTGTCCAAGTAAGGGTTGAAGATAAAGCTTTAGCACAGGTAATGTAGTAGTTATGAATAAATCTCATAAAGTTAGGATATCAAGTCATCCGATGTACAGCTGAATTTTGATATAAAGACTGTAAATAGTGGTATTCGTTTTATTTTCAAAGTAACATGATCAGGTAAATATAGTATACAGCCAAGAAAATCTTCTGAACTTTGAATGGTAGTGATCAACTCCCTTGCTGTTAGGGGCTATGGGTCTGGAACCACCAGGTGCCTCAGGTTTTCTTTCAGCCATCCTGAACTGGGGCAGGGGGGGGGGGGAGGGGCATGCTTTGGAAGAGTGGCATGGTTGAAGACAGGAATATAAAAAAAATTGTGTATGTATTTTGTTTCAAAGTGGTAAATAAATCATCGTAGTATATGAGCTAACATTTTTTTAACATTGTCCCTGTCACTGATGATTTATGATGGCTGACAGGAACAACTGGACAGGAACCAAGTGGCGAAGAACAGACAGGCCATCCAGCACCACTTGTCGGTTACCAGCACAGGATCAGGTAGCAGGTTTGTATCCCAAACTTTCTCCCCATCCACTAGACCGTGAATGATGATCTGAGTGCTAGTAGTTCGGAAGAGGCGATCAACAGAGGGCATGTGTGCAGCAGCATTGAGCGCCATAAACACCCCCAGGCAACAGGAGAGTTGTCACTGGCAAAATGTAGAAAAAAACCACTCCGATAAGGAAACAAATACACATACAGACGGGGGAAAACATGTGGCGCTACTCTTGTGGTGACACGCTGTACCTAGGTAGAACAGGTCGCATTTTACTCGGAGTAATCTGCCATGACTTAAAACGATATATAGAAATAGAAATACAACACATTAGTGACTGATCCCTCTGTCTTAGCATTTGTCTGTGTGTCGTGTATTTGTGTCTGTATTGTTATAATCTTATAGAAAATTCCATCTGCACCCAACACTATTTTTGTAAAGATTGTTTATACAGTTTTCTAGGATGAACAAATCTGAGTACTATTTCAGACCACAGATGAGTATCTATGTAAATTTTATAGTTTCAATTTATAATCATTATCATGCATAGCACCAGCTTTTCTTACGATGTATTAAAGCAAAATTGCGGTTTATATCCCCATTTACACCTCTAGAATGACACTGCATCCATGGCTAATTGAGAGAATTAAAATCCAGATAATTCCCTCCACTCCTCCATGGGAACATAAATCCCCTAAGTTTAGACATTGACTATTCGCCTTCACCTATCCCATAGTCTGGTTGACCTTGGAGCAACACTGAAGATATTGCAGCCAGCTTCCTCCATTCCTTGTGGTTCTCAACTTTCATCAGTTGTCATTCCACTCAAGGCCAGTCCACTCTCTGATGTCGTCTTTCCATTGTTTTCTCTGCCTCAAATTTGCAAGTCAAAAATATTTTAATCATCATGAATGGAATTATAACACTGACAAGGACATACCTGATAGTAATTATAATCTTGAAAATAGTTACGTTTCAAATTTGTTTAAACGTTCCAACATAGCTTGAAATAAAAAATCAGACACCCCCCCCCCCCCCCCCCCCCCCCCCCCCCCCGCCATGATGTAGGTACACAATGTAGCAAGGACTAGAACAGACATAAACTCACACACAAAGACCCCCTCCCCCTTCTCTCTGTGTTCCTGTCTGTGTCTCTCTGTCTGTCTGTCTGTCTGTCTCCGTCTTTCTCTTTTTCTATCTATCTTTTTCTGTCTCTCACTCTGTCTCTGTCTCTCTTTCTGTCTCTGTCTGTCTGTCCGTGTCCCTGTCTGTCTGTCTATCCGTCTCTCTTTCTCTTTCTCTTTCTCTCTCTCTGTCTCTCTGTCTCTGTCTCCCCCTCTCTGTTCTCTATATCTATGTCTCTGTCTCTGTCTGTCTCTCTGTCTCTGTCTCTCTGTCTGTCTGTCTGTCTGTCTGTCTGTCTGTCTTCTGTCTCTCTCTCTCTCTCTCTCGTCTGTCTGTCTGTCTGCTCTTCTCTCTGTCTGTCTCTCGTCTGTCTGTCTGTCTGTCTCTCTCTCTCTCTCTCTCTCTCTCTCTCTCTCTCTCTCTCTCTCTCTCTCTCTCTCCCCTCTCTCTCTCTCTCATATATATATATATATATATAAAGATTTTTTATCATCCTAAGTCAAGAGAAGGCACACATACTTATTTGCACACACACACACACACCACACACACACACACACACAACACACACACACACACACACACACACACACACACAACACACACACTACACACACACACACACACACACACACACACACACACATACACACACACATACACACACACACACACACACACACACACACACACACACACACACACACACACACACACACACACACACACACACACACACACACACACACACACACACACAACCAACACACGCCTAAGATCTCCATTGCTTTGCCAGAGTGATAAAGTTCCTTATGTCTGTTTCTTTGTTTGATAATTGCCCTAAACTGTCTGCTCTCTCTTTGTCTTATTTTCTGTCTTCCCCGTCCATTGTTTGGCCCTAAGGAAGTTTGACAGCTGTTTCTTTCTGTTCTTTTTCAGATCTGATGACATTTTGAGATCCAAGGAAAAGGACTTTCCAGTAACTCAAAACGAAAACTGTCACCGGACTGGTTACGCCAAGCGTCTCTCCAAGGAACATGTTATGACTGTCCTGGGTTGACCCTTATGGCTGACCAGGGTGTTGATACAAGGAACGTCAGAAGGGTTGATTTTTAGCCCTAGGTTTAATGTGTAGAGAGTTGTAAAGTTTTGAATTGAGATCAATAATTTGACAAGGTGATAGCCCCACACCCCTCCCTCAATGTGGTCTCTGTGGTCGCGGGAGTTATAAACAAGATCGGATTGGATTGGATTTTGATGATTTGCTGTTTTTCCCTTCATTGCAATCAGTTAAAAAGACCCCCTCCCCTCCCCTCTAATTCCTCAGCTAGAGCTCTGAGGTTTACCAACAGATTTCTGCATAGTGACTGTTCTTGCCCACCTTAAAGTAGCCGCAATCCGAATTCAGGGTTGTCTGTATTTCCTCAATGAGTTTATTTCACAAAATATTAGTGTTGAATTATTTTTAGAGAGATGTGTTTTGTTTTGTTTTTTCGTGGTGGTGATTTGGTTGTGGGTGATGTGTGTGTGCGCGCGCGCGCACGTGGTGGCGTGTGTGTGTGTGTGTGTGTGTGTGTGTGTGTGTGTGTGTGTGTGTGTGTGTGTTTGTTTGTTGTATTTGTTTGACGTTTGTGTGTGTGTGTGTGGTTTTTAACGTCTATCCACTAAAAGTTGGTGTGTGGTAGTGTGTTTGTTTATGTGTCATTGGTGTGTGTGTTTGGTGTGTGTATGTTTGTGTTAGTTCCCAAGTTGTGTGCGTATGTGTTTGTTTATGTGTATTGTGTGTGTGATGTGGTGTTGTTGGTTGTGTGTGTGTGGTGTTAGTTGTGTGTGTGTGTGTGTGTGTGTGTGTGTTGTGTGTGTGTGAAGGGGATAATTGTGGGGAGGAGACATCAGATTGGAAGGAAAGGGAAGGGAGGGGAAAGGGGTGTTTAGGAGGGGGGGGGGGTATGGATGCACTTTAGAGTAGTGGGGATAGAAAAAAGAGTGCTGGCTAATAGATTTTTCTCTAGAGCTCTGAGGTTAACCGATAGTCAGCTTGGTGCATACGCAACCGTTTTAGTTTGCCAGCCTATAAGGTAGCTGCACTCCGACTTCGAGGATCTTACACGGTTTAATTTTGGGGCTTTTTATGTAGATGCAGCTTGTACAAAGTATTGCGATCCTTACTTATCTTTTAAAGACTGCAGAACTGGACTTTTTTCGACACCGGAGTCCATTGTATGGACTCAGATTTTTGATAGAACAGGTTACTGATTTAAAGCTTCATACCATTGAAAAAAACGTATGACCGTTGTAGCCGGTAGAATAATAAACAAGAAATAAATACCATTGTGCCTATAGCTACATACCATTTTTTTATGTGCTATTGTGTCCACATTCGATCTAACATTCAGACCGACCATCTGACAGACAACCATTCCCTGTTGTTAACTAACACTAATTCTAACACTAACCTCAACTCTTAACCCTGGCCCCACATGTGGACACAAAAGGCAGGTAGACAACATGGTATATGCTGACACACTGGCTAAACACTTTTTTCTTTTAGGTTGAAAGGAATTGATTTGAATCAGTAAAAGGATAAGCACAGAACAGCTTTGCAGCATGCTTTCGAAAACAAAACACGAAGCATAGCGAACAGTGATGATCAAAGTTTTAAAGGCACCGAAAGGATTTTTAAAATGATCACGAAAATTCCAAACCAATATTTATATAAAAGAGAAATAGTTCCTTAGCAAGAGCTCTAAGGTTCCTCACTGGTCAGATGTTTTCGTTTGCAACCGTTATTGCCCGCCATGAAGGTAGCCGTATCCTGACTGAAGGGATAGAAGAACACATCATAGAGACTACGCTAGGGTTGGTAGGGGCAGGGTGCTAGATTTTGAGGGAAAAGAATGGTAGGAAGGGGTGGAGGATTGGAGGGGGGTGTTGAATGTTGAGTGTATAACATAGAGATGGGGAAAGAGGTGTAATGGCTGAGGATGGGGATGAGTTTCTCGTGGTTTTTGTGCTATTAATTTTCTAAAGTGTTCATACTCAATTGTTTGGGGCTTTGTCTTTAGATATGAACAGCATTTATATTCGAATTTATTGTGCGCAGATAAGGAGATGCAGTCAAATTGTCATCGGGTTCAGGGGAAGGGTGGAGAGCATTTTAGAAAATAACTGGAACACAACAAGTAGAGGCAGTTGGTTATAGAAAACATGCTTGGATAATTTCAAGGGGAGAGCATTTTAGAAAAATGTGTTCAAAGCCAGAAATAGGGGTGCTAGTTTAAGAATAAAGGGCGTGTGAGTGTGTGTGTGTGTGTGTGTGTGTGCGTCTGTGTGTGCGTGTTGGTGCGTGTGCGTGATTACTATTAATAAAAACCAAAAGTAAAATGTTCAAGTCTCTGGAGGCGAGGAGAGGGAGGGAGGGAGAGAGAGGGAGAGAGAGGGAGAGGAGAGAGATTTGTGTGTGTGTGTGTGTGTGTGCGTGCGTGTGTGTGTGTGTGTGTGTGTGTGTGTGTGTGTGTGTGTGTGTGTGTGTGTGATTACTATTAATAAATACCAAAAGTAAAATGTTCAAGTCTCTGGAGGCGAGGAGAGGAGGAAGGCGGGAGAGAGAGGGAGGGGGAGGAGAGGAGAGAGGAGGGGGGAGAGAGAGTGAGGGAGAGAGTGAGAGTGAGTGAGAGAGAGGGAGAGAGAGATGTGTGTGTGTGCGTAAGTGTACATGTGTGGGGTGTGTGTGAGTGGGTGTAAGTATCTGTGTGTGATGTTTTTATGAGTTGTATTTTATAAATGCTTACAGAAGCACTAGTCTCGAATGTAAGTTTTCTGTGAATGGTTTATAGAAACCTCTGTAACTGCTAGGTTTGTAGCTGTGACCATTATTGACCAAGTTTTCATCGTTTTGGAAAGGGTGGACATGAAGCAAGCGTTTAAATATCGCAAACAGAAACCCAATTGCCGTATTCTAACACGAAGAAAATGCTCTGTGTAGATCTTAGTTAACAGCCTTACATCATAAAAGACATTTCCCTTTTAGTTGTTTTTTTTCCAAAACTTTGTATCAGAAAACCATGTTGCCCTTGATTCTGTGAGCATAAGATTGCAGGCATCTGGAACTGGTGTATCCTGTTAACTGATTTTCCTCCTGCCTTGTGCTTTGCTGTAGGTTAGCGATATGCCATTACCCAGGTCATGGCGTTCCCAGCCCATTGATAGACTGCTCCATCTGCATCTCTCCCAGCAGTCTTGGATTTCCATTGTCTTTACAACTGTACTCTGTGATAACTTTGTTTGCTTTGTTTGTTCAATCTGGAAAGAAAAGTGGGGGACAGATAGATCGCACGCTCCACGATGTAATTTTACGTAAACAAACCAAAATGGTCGAAGAAAAACAGTAAAAAATGGAAAAGAGAATAAAGGAAATCAGTGTGAAAGGACGTAAGAGGCCCCACAAAAACCTGGTTGTGTTAGTAAGGGGGACGGGATTGCCTAGTGGTCAGATCATTGCCCTCTTAATTTGACGACCCAAGTTCGATTCCCATTCGAGGGGATTTTTCCCCTTGAGTTAACATCAGTGCTGACTCCACACTCCCCCATAGTCTTTCGTAGGAGACTATAAACCGAGACCTCGTGTGCGAACGCGCGCAGAACATCTTGCCACACGTTAAATTCTGTTAATGTACCGCGCTTCGTAAGAGTAGGCCATTGTGTACCGGTGGGAACAGATGGCAAGGTTCACAAAACTGCATACACACGGAGACTATATGTAAAAAGGCACAAGAGTGCTTATTCCATTATCCTCGTTATAAACGAATAAATAAAATAATAAATAATGAATTAATTAATAAATAAGATTAAAGTGACAAATTTCACACCAATCACTTGCTTTTTTTCTTTTTTTCAACCTTTGTACTGTATTTTTTACGGTCATTTAAGCCAATGTTTTGCAAAATATTGACTTTATTTAATTCCAAAGTTTCAGTTTAGCAAATGTTGTAAAATAATGTATTCTAGTAGATCACTGCTATGACAGAGAGTGGTACAGGCTGTTTTGTTTTGTTTCGTTTCGTGCAGTCTTTCTATGTGCTTTTGCTTTTGAGCTCTTAGGAAACGTGTATAAATATAGACAAAGGTTTAGAATGTAAATTTTTCACGAATAGTTCTACAAAACAAGTGCCTGTAGTGGCTTTTTGATCATTATACTTTGAATCATTTGTTCAAGTAGAATAAACGTGTTTCATCGAGGAATGCTGGTGGACTGCTAGTTTTGTATTGAAAGTTTTGGCTTTTCCATTTTTCTTTTCCCCGTCGGTCATATATTTGTTTTCTATTGAATCGTTAGTTCTGTATTGCTATCTTGGATTTCATTACCAAAAGATGTTGTTCCTATTTTCTTTGCATTTTTGTGAATCCAATTTGAAGTACTGAACGCAGAGTGAAGCATTTTTTACTACTGACTTTTTTATGTTGATTTTTTTTTCAAGCGTAACATTGCCCATAAACGAATTACACGATGCATTTAAAATTGCCTGTTCAGTAATTGTGGGTTAGCATTTGATCTTTCAATGTTCCTTTTGGAGGCTTGAAATGTCTCGACTTTATCTGGGTAATTGTGTGACTGGTTAACTTGCATGTAACCATTCCAAACAATGCCGGCATTGTTCACCTTCAAATGAAGGATAGTATATGTGGAGTTTGTTGCCTGTATCAGGTTTTTCCTGAAGGACATGGCTTAAAGCATATCTCTAACCTATCCATTTTATGTGAAATTATCATACAGTGGTTCTGTGGTATCTGGTAGACTTTAGCTACGCAGTTGATGCCCTTGACTTTGTGTGCTGTCCCCTCCCCACCCTATTTCCTATTATTGCAGAGTCAAAATTGTGTGCACATTATTTCAAAATATATTGGGATTGAAGCTACTTTTCAATTTCTGTTTCCATGAAAGGATGAAGTAGAACCTCCTTTGCCAGTAGCATGTTAAATTGTTTGCTGTATTGTTAAAATATTCTTTTTGTTCCGAATCCAGATAAGCGTGTTCTTGAATCCGAACTGAAAATAGTGTGGATAAACTGTTTACAACCAATTAAATATGTGGTAATTTCCAAGTTTGTCCGTCAGAATGAGGGAGGAAAATGCTACATGTTTTAAGGTCCAGCAAATGTTTCCTGTAACCAGTATTGCTTCAATGTTTCTTGTATTTCATGAGTTATTGCTTTTTGTCTCTATCATATAATATGTATAACATAAATGTATAATTACAAAATTGATAGCTTTACACCTTTAAAATAGTGGTGAGCACACACCAATGGACTTGACAACCCAACTGATTTTTTTATGATAAAAATACCAAGCTTTGTAGTCTCCCTCTTTCTAAGACTTACAGTGGATCGGTGGTCTAGATGTAACGCGCCTGTCTAGAAAGCGAAAAGTCAAAAAGTCCGGATTGGAAGTGTGCGGTGGTTTGATCCCCGTTTGGGCCTCAAACTGTTCCCTCATCCATCAGACCTCGAGTGGTGGTATGGGTGCTAGTCTTTCAGATGAAACGATAAACCGGTCCCGTGTGTGACACACAATTATTTAGCTCAAGTAAAAGAACCCAAGGCAAAAATTGTCCTGGCAACATTCTGTACAAAAGAGCAACCCTGATAGGGAACAAATGCAGTTGCATCCCGAAAAAGAAAGAACAAAAATGGGTGGCACTGTTGTTGTGGCGACACGAATTTCACACAGAGAAATTTACCGTAATTTTCAGTTGTATTAAAACGTTTCTTTAAGCTGATGTTTTGCACTTATTTATTTATTTAAGGCGTCTGCACTTTCTGGCTGTAAAGAAAACATGGCTGGAATTAAGCTTCTGGTCACTTCAGTGTTTTAAAAGCATGTTGGAATGAACACGTCATTATGGTCTGATATGTTTAAATTCTGGTATTAAATTTAAAAATCAGACAAAAGTAAGTTGGCTGGTCATTGTCACGTCACTGCTGGTCAGAGCATTGGGAAAAGCCTACCCCCCCCCCCCTCCCCTTTTCAAAACAAAGTGATAAGGAAACTTATTTATCTTAAACACAGTGTCAAAACCTGATGAAACGTGGTGCCAAAGAAGTCTGAAAATAAAAACTGAAACTTGACCAGGTCTTTGTTCAGAGTTACATTCATGAATGATTGTGTTTACCAATGTGGAGTATGAATACAAGATCTGATGCATATACATCTCTCTCTCTCTCTCTCTCTCCTCTCTCTCTCTCTCTCTCTCTCTCTCTCTCTCTCTCTCTCTCTCTCTCTCTCTCTCTCTCTCTCTCTCTCTCTCTCTCTCTCTTTTGATGATAGATGGTGGTGAATTGATGTTTTCAGTCATTTAACCTCATTGTATTCCCATGTTTGCTCCTCAATTATTGCGCCCCCCGCCCCTTTTTTTTTGTTTTTGTTTTGTTTTTGGTTGCTTTGTTTTGTTTGCTTATTTGTTTTTTTGTGTGTGTGTTGTGTGTGTGTGTGTGTGTGTGTGTGTGTGGTGTGTGTGTGTGTGTGTGTGTGTGTGTGTGTGTGTGTGTGTGTGTGTGTGTGTGTTGTGTGTGTGTGTGTGTGTGTATGTATGTATGTATGTATGTGCGTTTTCCAAATCGAAATCATCATTGATTCTTACTTCATATTCTTGTTTCAGAGTGAGTGCCTTTTTATAACCTTACCTCAATATTGTATCTCTGTCTTATTCCTTACCTGTTGTTGTTTTTTTCTCCCCTTTTATCGAAATCTTATGTTTTATGGGATTTATTTTGATGATAGATGGTGGTGGATTGATGTCTTCAGTCATTTAACCTCATCATATTCTCATGTTTGCTCTTTAATTATTGCGCTTTATTTGTTGTTTTGTTTTGTTTTGTTTTGTTTTTGTTTGTTTTCCTGTATTCAAATCAAAACTATCATTGATTCTTACTTCTTTTTCGTTTCTGAATGAGTGACTTTTTATAACATTACCTTAATATTGTATCTCTGTGTTATTTCTTGCCTGTTTGATACTTGCTATGGTTCCTTACTTTTGGTATTTAGATCATTATAATTGTTGTTGTGTAGTTGTGGCTATTATTTTTATTTTTTTCTATCTTAATGTTATCCCTGAAAAGGGCGGGGACTGGATGTAAAAAAGCACACGAGTGCTTATCTATTATCCTCGAATAAAAGAATTTTGCCTTGCCTTGCCTTGCCTTGCCTTGCCTCTCTCTCTCTCTCTCTCTCTCTCTCTCTCTCTCTCTCTCCTCTCTCTCTCTCTCTCTCTCTCTCTCTCTCTCTCTCTCTCTCTCTCTCTCTCTCTCTCTCTCTCTCTCTCTCTCTGTTGTCCAATGTTACTTCAGAAAAATACAAACAGATTAAAATACTATTTTGCACGGAAACAAAAAACCCCATAATAACGGGAAAAGAAAAACAAAGCAAATTATCAAATAACTGAATACATAAATGAATACAAAGTAAATAATCAAAAGAGGCAAGAAAGAAAGAAAATAGGACCAAAACATGGTGAAAAGCAAATCAATGAATAAATAACTGTGTGCAGGTTTGGAACTCAGCTTTGCCTGTCATTGGACACTTTTCTATCTTCTAGTTTGTCTGCCTGTCTGCCTGTCTGTCTGCCTGTCTGCCTGTCTGTCTGTGTGTCTCTGTCTGTCTCTGTCTGTCTGCCTGTCCGTCCGTATGCCTTCTGTCTGCCTGCCTGCCTGTCTGTCTGTCTGCCTGCCTGTCATATGTCTGTCTGTCTGCCTGCCTGTCTGCCTGTCTGTCTGTCTGTCTGCCCTGTCTGTCTGTCTGTCTGTCTGTCTGTCTGTCTCTGTCTCTCTCTCTCTCTCTCTTCTCTCTCTCTCTCTCTCTCTCTCTCTCTCTCTCTCTCTCTCTCTCTCTCTCTCTCTCTCTCTCTCTCTCTCTCTCTCTCTCCCCTCTCTCTCCTCCCTCCCTCCCTCCCTCCCTCCCTCTCTATTGTTCGAGCAAAGAC
>CM060347.1:35777050-35782050 GCA_030674155.1 Stramonita haemastoma | reverse complement strand
TCTCTCTCTCTCTCTCTCTCTCTCTCTCTCTCTCATCTCTCTCTCTCTCTCTCTCGTCTCTCTCTCTCTCTCTCTCTCTCATTATATATATATATATATATATATATGTATATAAAAGTGGTGTTTTGTGTGTGTGCGTGTGTGTATCTGTGTTCGTGTCTGTGCATGAACGCATGCGCACACACACACACACACACACACACACACACACACACACCACATGCACGCACGCACGCACGCACGCACGCCACACACACACAAGCTGATATTTTGCTTTAAAAAATGATAACAGTCCAGACCAACATGGCACCATTTCATAAAATAAGTACAAGCAATGCTCGCAGGAGTACTCACATTTATATAGTTATGCAAAAATGGGCTACACCTGAACAAAATCACATAAAAAGAAGACAAATAAGATCAGATCATTGTGAAGGTTTAACAAATGTAAAAATAAAGTATATAGCTGTATGACTGGATGTTAAAAAGCCATCATGTGTACGTATGTTTGTTATTTTCCTCGATGATTTTTTTTTCAAAATCTCTCTTGTTTTAATCTCGTGACAAGATCCCTAGTGAAGGGGTGCCTGGATGTAAACAAACAAACAAACCAACCAGAAAGCAACGAGTGCCTATCGGATATTCTGGGAATAACAGACTCTCTCCTTCTCTTTCCCCCCCTCTCTCTCTCTCTCTCTCTCTCTCTCCTCTCTCTCTCTCTCTCTCTCTCTCTCTCTCTCTCTCTCTCTCTCCTCTCTCTCTCTCTCTCTCTCTCTCTCTCTCTCTCTCTCTCTCTTCTCCTTGTCTCTCTCTGTCTCTCTCTTGTCTCTCTCTCTGTGTCTATCTGTCTCTCTCTTTATCACCCCCTCTCTCTCTCTGTCTGTATCTCTGTCTCTCTCTCATTTTCTCTCTCTGTCTCCCTGTCTCTCTGTCTGTCTCTGTCTGTCTATCTGTCTGCCTGTCTGTCTGTGTCTGTGTCTCTCTCTCTCTCTGTCGACACAATTCTAACAATTCAAAGTCTGTGCTTAATTTCATCAACAACAAAAACCCAACAAAATAATTCTGTCCGTGTTGTTTTCCTTCACGAATGCTCCAAACATCACAAACGCGACACTGCAAGAAAACCACAGCACAGGTGGAAAACCTCCATTATCCCCACAGCTGAAGAAACACACCTTCTTCATACAAAAACAGTATTAAGAGACAAATGATAGAAGAGATTAGCAATGAAGAAAGCCTCCTTCACAGTTTCAAGGGGATCGACTTCGTGCAGCATAATCCCTTGCAGCGTGTCCTGTGACGTGTCAAGCTAATTCTCTGTACATAAAAACAGGCAGACATTGACAGAACAGGGCGGACAACTTCACTGACCTCACCAGACCACACAGGAACAGTTTGGCAGACAGAGGAAACGATGGGAAAACAACATCAGAGAGTGGACTGGCCTTAGATAGAGCGATTTACTATTGAAAGCTGAAAACCGCAAGGATTGGAGGAAGCTGGTTGGAAAATCTTCAGTGGTACTTCAACGGTCTGCGAGACTTCGGGATAGGTGAAGGTGAAGGCATTGGTACACGACCACCACAAAGGCAGGGAGGTGGTATTTTTGCTAGAGCAGTGTCACCACAGCCTTCATCGGTGAAGGGACAGGTAAAATGGAGTGGAGTGGAGTGGAGTGGAGTGGAGTGGAGTGGAGTGGAGTGGAGTGAAGTGGAGTGGATTTTGAGGTGTCCCATATCCTATACGGTCCTTGGGAGCGAGGCATCAGGGACCTCAGCTTCTCTAGGGGCCAGCATATTGAGGGCAGAACCCATCTCCTCTCTCTCTCGCTGCGTTACCTTTCCTGACCCTGAAGATGGCAGGTACCCATTGACAGCTGAGTGAACTGGGGGACTGAACTGAAGCCAAGGTGACAAAATTATGAAAAAACAGCATACACGCAGGAAAAATCAGGGAGTTGGAATCCCCAGGGTGGCTCGGGGCTGTATATAAAAAAAATGGGTAGGCGCTGCACTTATGACGATGCGCTCTCCTTGGGGAGAGCAGCCCGAATTTCACGCGGAGAAAACTGCTGTGACATAAAGTTGTATAAAATACAATAAAAAATAATAATATAAAACCGCACGTACATCTATGTTATGTTTAAACCCTAGCCCCGAAACTGGATTACAGCAGCCTCATTACCGTAGGTTAAAAGCAGCCTCATTTATTGATATAGGACATCTGACCATTGATGATCCTCGGGGCTCTAGCAAGACAGGAAAACAGGAAATCTCCTGGTGCCTGATCTGCAGCCTGGGAGTCTCTGCCCTGCAAATCTCTGAGCTAATCTCCACAGAGGTGTGAGGTGGAGTCTGTCCTGTCTTAATCTCTGAGGTAATCTCCACAGAGGTGTGGAGTGGAGTCTCTCTCCTGTCTTAATCTCTGAGGTAATCTCCACAGAGGTGTGAGGTGGAGTCTGTCCTGTCTTAATCTCTGAGCTAATCTCCACAGAGGTGTGGAGTGGAGTCTCTCCTGTCTTAATCTCTGCGAGACTAATCTCCACAGAGGTGTGGAGTGAAGAGTATTTTGTATTTTATTCCACTCTATGTCACAGCAGATTTTTCTGCATGAATTTCGGGCTGCTCTATCCAGCGAGAGTACGTCGCCACAGATGCAGCGCCTACCCATTTTGTTTTCTTTTTTCTGTATGCAATTGTAGTTGTTTTCCTATCACAGTGGCTTTTTTCAACAGAATTTTGCCAGGGTCAACCCCCTCGTTGCCGTGGGTTCTTTTACGTGCGCTAAATAGTGATGTGTGACACACGGGACCTCGGTTTATCGTCTCAATCGAAAGACTAGCGCCCAGACCACCACCCAGGGTCTCATGAATGGGGGAAAAGTTTTGGGCCCAAACGAGATACGAACCACCACACACTCCGACCCGGACTGTTTGCTTTCTAGGCAAGGCGCGTTAACACCTAGACCACCGATCCACCTGCACTGCTGTGCTAATCTCTGAGCTAATCTCCAAGGAGGAGTGGACTCTGCAGTCTCTGCTGTCCTAATCTCTGAGCTAATCTCCAACCAGCGTGGATTCTAATCCTGCCAGGATTTACAGCTGAACTTTTATGGTGCACCGTGAGATTTTAGGGTTAATAATGCAGGGTCTGAAACCAGCATCG
The DNA here is from genome assembly GCA_030674155.1 of Stramonita haemastoma. Lineage (NCBI taxonomy): Eukaryota > Metazoa > Mollusca > Gastropoda > Neogastropoda > Muricidae > Stramonita > Stramonita haemastoma. Next base: position 35,778,886 of record CM060347.1, on the reverse strand, counting down.
ACGTTCAGGTGCTGTGTGTGTGTGTGTGTGTGTGTGTGTGTGTGTGTGTGTGTGTGTGTGTGTGTGTGTGTGTGTGTGTGTGTGTGTGTAAGTGTGTGTGTATGTGTGTGTGGGAGGGGGGTGCGTGTGTGTGTGTTTGTGCGCGCGCGCGCGTGTGTCTGTGTGTGCAAGGTTTGTTTGTGTGTGGTGTGTGTGGTGTGTGTGGTGTGTGTGTGTGTGTGTGTGTGTGTGTGTGTGTGTGTGTGTGTGTGTGTGTGTGTGTGTGTGTGTGTGTGTGCAAGTTGTGTGGTGTTGTGCATGTGTGTGTATGTGTGTGTGTGTGTGATTGTGTGTTGTGTGTGCTGTTTGTGCTTGTGTGTGATTTTTGTGTGTGAGTTGTGTGTGTGCAAGTTTGTGTGTGAGTTGTGTGTGTGGTTGTGTGTGAGTGTGTGTGTGTGTGTGTGTGTGTTGTGGTGTTTGTGTGTGTGTGTGTGTGTGCTCACCAAAAAAGGTACTCGTTCCAACCCCGGACCTTTCAAAGCACAGACAGACAGACAGACCGACACACAGACAGATAGAAGGACAGATAGATAGACAAGACAGACTGACAGGCAGACAGATAGACAGATAGACAGACAGATGGGCAGACAGATATACAGCCAGACAGACAGAGAGCAAACAGACAGACAGACAAAAAGACAGTCAGACAGAGAGACAGAGACAGACAAACAGACAGATTGACAGACAAACAGACAGACTGACCGACAAACAGACAGGCGGAGATATAACAGCCAGCCAGACAGATAACATGCAGACAGACATAATTATAGACAACAGTCAGACACACACACACACACACACACAGACAGTCAGACCGACAGAGACAGAGAGATACATAGAGAGAGACAGAAAGAGACAGAGACAGATTACAAAAGAAATCATCACAAACAAACAAGACATGGAGAACTGAACCCAGCCCCCTCAGACCACCCCCACACTATGGCGGCATGTACTTGGCTTGTGCGACCTTGCGGTGACCCTTGACTTGTGACATTTGTTTTGTTGTTTTTAACCTTTATACAAGTGGCCCTAAAACTATCCTATTAAAAATCCGGGTGTGGTTGTGATGTTTTCGACGTTAACGTCAACTGTCTCGGGAAAATATGATAATAATAAAACATAAAATAAAAATACACCCAAATAACCAATATCAAACCAATTCGAAAAGCAGAATAAAAACAACAACATATTATGGTGTTCGATTGAGGATTTTCTGAAAGAAGCATGGAGTTTGGAAAAGCCAATATTCCCGATGTGGGAATGGCTGTCTATCTCCAGGGGGGCTACAACAGTCACCGAGAAAAGTCTCTCCATTGGTTCACCTCGGAGTTCTAGCCCAGGAGCGGGGAAAGGGCAGATAATCTGTAATGAAGAGAAAACCCTGGCCTTTGGTGATCGATCTTCGGAAGAAATATTGATTTGTGTACCTTTCTTTCCTGTCATTCTTGGGGACTAGTCACTAAGTAACCTTTTGGTTTTGACATGCTGTTCTTGACATTAGGGATACTGTCGACAGTTCTGGTCCTGATTAGCGTCTATCAAAACACCACCACCCCTAAAAAATAATAAAATGATACATGGATTTTATATAGCGCTATATCTTGCAAAAACAAATCGAAAAATAGAAACAGCAAAAAAAATAAAACAAAGCATAACAAAGAAACCAAACCAAAACCAAAACATATAATAGCGAACCCCCCTCCACCGTAAAATCCACCACCACGAACAACAAAAGTTCAACCTTTGATTTTGAGAAAGGTGATAGATGCAATGTTTAAACAGTATACATTGACATTT
>CM060347.1:35766094-35769450 GCA_030674155.1 Stramonita haemastoma | reverse complement strand
CTCCGGCACAAAGGTTTAGTCAGTGGTATCGTGTCTAAAACACCTGTGTGTGCATAATTATGTGTGTGTACATAATTTATGTGTGTATATTGGGAGTATGTTTGTAGTAGTAGTAGTCTTCAATTTGACGTCTTTCCATATACATTAATACAAGACTAAGTTTTGGGGAAGGACTTTTTTTTTAAAAAAGAGAGAGAGAATAATAAACACATAAATAGATAATATTTAAATTTTTAAAAAAGAGTTTAAACACATCTACAAATCTAGAAATTATTTTGTTTGAACCCCACATGATAAAAATGAAACAACACCAATCAGAACTAAAACTGATAAAATCAAGAGAGAAAGGAAGACATATATAGACAAACACAGAGAGAATGGGGGGGATGGTAGAGATTTAGATTATTTTAAAAAAAAACATAAAAAAAACGATTGATGGTATCAAATTCCTTTAACGTCTTTTACAAATTGTGATATTAGACGGGAATGCGAGAGAGAGAGAACAGACAGATACAGACAGAGAAGGACAGAGGGGGAAGGGTGTGTGAATGTCAGGGGAGAGGGCTAGTTGGTAATGTATGGAAGATGGAATTTCAGGGGATAAATAGGGCCTACATGTGGATTGATGAAAAACCTTATCGTTACTTACTTATTAAACTACAATGAACAAAAAGGGAAAATGCAGTGTTAACAATTACTACAAAAACAGTAGTTCCAATAGTAATTGTATAAAGTTAGATCATATACTAACATGCCGCAGTTTAAAAGGGCACATTCCCGTTTTGATGGCATCTTCTCCATCAGCTATATCTAACAGTCTGCCACTTATGTATGACTTTTTTTTAATCGCTGGTTGATGGCATGTGTGCGCGTGCCTGTCTGTTTTTTTCTCTTGTGCAATATGTAGAACTTTGTGGCTGAAGATATCCTCACATTCTATTAAGCGAAACTCTATGATAACCACTAAAGTTAAACAGGAAAGAATAAAATTCAAAATAGAACAACACTGATATGATGTAACTACAACAAATGCCCTATGGGAATTAACAATGAATTAGCAAAGCAACACTAAATTGATATTATCCAGAACTTGTTCAAGGGAAGTTTCAGGAAAGCTAGGTAAGTTTTTTTTCTTTTTTATATTCTTTTATTCTTTTTATCGAGGATAATGGAATAAGCACTCTTGTGCTTTTTTATATCCAGTCCCCGTATGTATGCAGTTTTGTAAATGTCATTTGTTCCTACCGGCACACGATGGCCTACTCTTACGAAAAGCGGAACAGGATTTAACGTGTAAGCAAGATATTCTGCGTGCGTTAGCACACGGGGCCTCGGTTTTAAAGTCTCATCCGAAGGACTTTTGGGGAGAGTGGAGTCAGCACTGATGTTAACTCCATGCTTGTGTTTGTGCGTGTGTTTGTATGTGTCTCTGTGCGTGTTTGTTTGTTTTGGTTGGTTGGTTGTGTGTGTGTGTGTGTGTGTGTGTGTGTGTGGTGTGTGTGTGTGTGTGTGTTGTGTTTGTGTGTGTGTGTGTGTGTGTGTGTGTGTGTGTGTAGAGAGAGAGAGAGAAGAGGAGAGAGAGAGAGAGAGAGAGAGAGAGAGAGAGAGAGGAGAGAGAGAGGAGGAGAGAGAAGAGAGAGAGAGAGAGAGAGAGAGAGAGAGAGAGAGAGAGAGAGAGAGAGAGAGTGTGTTGTGAGTGTGTGCTGTTTGTTTGTTCGTTTGTTTGTTGTGTCTGCATGCGCATTGTGTTGTGTGTGTGTTGTTGTATTGGCTTCTGTGTGTGGTGTTTCTCTGTATTACTTCTGTGTTTTCTCGCACACGCTTTGATTTTAGAGAGAGAGGAAAGGAGAGATAGAGACATGAAAAATAAAGAAGTACAGAGACAAGCACATGCAACCAATAACACGTGGTACTTGTAACGAATTCAAATGCACGCACACACACACACACAGCACACACACACACACACACACACACACACACACACACACACACACACACACACACACACACACACACACACCACACACACACACATGATACTTACAACACATACACACACATATTATATATACAACACCAAAACACACACATAACTACACAACCACCCACCACCACATACAAACACACACACAATACACTAACACACACACACACACACACACACACACACACACACACACACACACCACACGCACAAACACACACACACACATAGGAGATCACCAACAGCAAGACGGTTCCTAGTCTATCCGCCCCCTGAAATATCAGCACTTGAAACCTGAAACTGGAGACAGGGCTGTCACTGGATGCTCACAGCTCTTGCTGTTAAAGACAAAGACTTCGCTGCCAGAGTGTTGTCTATCTTCTGGCGTCTCTCTCCTCTCTTCTCTCTCTCTCTCTCTCTCTCTCTCTCTCTCTCTCCTCTCTCTCTCTCTCTCTCTCTTCTCTCTCTCTCTCTCTCTCTCTCTCTCTCCTCTCTCTCCTCTCTCTCTCTCTTGCTCTCTTCTTTCTTTTATCTGACTCTGTCCCTCTCTGTCGCTTGCTGTCTTTTCTTTCCTTTCGCTCCGTCTCTCTCTCCTCCCCTCCCCCCCCCCCCTCCCTCCCCTCTCTGTCTGTCTCTCTCTGTCTCAATATGTCTATCTCTCTCTATTTGTCTCTGTCTGTCTGTCTGTCTGTCTGTTTGTCTGTCTCTGTCTGTCTGTCTGTCTGTCTGTGTTCTTGTGTCTCTGTGTCTCTGTTCCTCGGTCTCTGTGTCTCTTCTCTGTTTTCTGTCTTCTGCTCTCTCTCTCTCTCTCTCTCTCTCTCTCTCTCTCTCTCTTCTCTCCTCTCTCTCTCTCTCTCTCTCTCTCTCTCTCTCTCTCTCTCTCTCTCTCTCTCTCTCTCTCTCTCTCCTCGGAAGCCGGAAGCTGTGGACTTGTTAATCCTAATGCTGAAGAGTCATAAACATGGCTTACTGGCTGAAGGAAAAGACAAGGACTCAGACCACATCGTGGATTTAGATATTGATCATAAGGCAAAACACACGTGTGAATAATTGTCTGCTTTGTTCGGTTGTTGTAAGTGTGTGTGTGTGGGGGGGGGGGGCGTATGTGTGGTGTGTGTGTGTGCGTGCGTGCGTGCGTGCGTGCGTGCGTGCCTGCGTGTGTGTATGTGTGTGTGCGTAGTGGTGTGTGTGTGTGTGGTGTTTGTTTAGTGTGGTGTGTGTGTTGTTAGTGTGTGCGGTGTGTGGCGTTGTGTGTGGTGCGCGCGCGCGCGCGCGCGGCGGCGCGGGCGCGGTGGTTGTGTGTGTGTGTGTGTTGTGTGTGTGTGTGTGTGGATGTTGAGGATGCCAGTCAGTCCGCCTAACTGACTAT
>CM060347.1:35753594-35761094 GCA_030674155.1 Stramonita haemastoma | reverse complement strand
TGTGCTCTATTTTCATACTTCATGGGGGAATTTCACCTGCAATAACAATGTTGTCCCATTTTATCATCATACTTGTCATTGTCATTCTCTCTCTCTCTCTCTCTCTCTCTCTCTCTTCTCTCTCTCTCTCTCTCTCTCTCTCTCTCTCTCTCTCTCTCTCTCTCTCTCTCTCTCTCTCTCTCTCCTCCTTCTCAGTCTGAAGTTAAAGATTAATTGTGCTCTATTTTCATACTTCATGGGGGAATTTCACCTGCAATAACAATGCTGTCCCATTTTATCATCATACTTGTCATTGTCATTCTCTCTCTCTCTCTCTCTCTCTCTCTCTCTCTCTCTCTCTCTCTCTCTCTCTCTCTCTCTCTCTCTCTCTCTCTCTCTCTCTCTCTCTCTCTCTCTCTCCAAACAGGGACACATTAACAAACACGCACAGAAAACGCCTCAAGCGTAATAGAGCCTGACTAGCAAGGTGTACAGCTGATTTCTGCCCTTTTACTGCTCTCTGAAACCGTCCTGACAGGTGCCAGAAATACCCTGACTCTGTCATTACAGCCTTTTCTGCTGTCCTGAAACCGTCAGGTTCACGTCGCATGACGTCATGAATGACGTGAGGCAGATGACGTCATTTTAGAGAGCGTTGGTAAGTTTGTTTGTTGTGAAATTGTTGGTGGTTATAAATAGACCTGTCTTTCTTCTCTTCACGGTAAAACGCAGTATGTCCACTTTTTGAAGCTTTCAAGCAAGTTTATTGGGATGAAGGGGGGGGGGGGGGGGGGGGGGGGGGGGGAGGGGGGGGCAGTTATTTTGTTTTGTTTTTTGTGCCAGGGCTAGGGCTTTGTGGTTGAGCCCTGGTGAGATGTTGCCCATGTGACTGTTTTAGCCACCATGAAGGTAGCCGCATTCCGACTTTTTTATTTATTTTATTTTATTCTTTTATATCGAGGATAATAGGATAAGCACTCGTGTGTTTTTTCACATCCAGTCCCCTTGTGTATGCAGTTTTGTCAATGTCATCTGTTCCCACCGGCACACGATAGCCTACTCTTACGAAAAGTGGAACAGGATTTAACGTGTGAGCAAGATGCTCTGCGTGCGTTCACACACGGGTCCTCGGGATATGTGTGTATTATTTGGATCTCAGAAATTGTTAACGATGTCAAACCCAATAGTAAGCTGCTGGAACAAAAAGCGTTTAAAGTAAAGATGTATGTTTTTTATGCTAAACAGAACTGACTCCTCATGACTCCATCCCTATCGGTTGTAGCCCCGCCCCCCACCACAGAGTGCGTTAGTTCTTCAGTTTCACGTCCTTCCGTAACTAGTGATGTGGAAAGTGTGTGTGTGTGTGTGTGTGTGTGTTGTGTGTGTGTGTGTGTGTGTGTGTGTGTGTGTGTGTGTGTGTGTGTGTGTGTGTGTGTGTTTGTGTGTGTGTGTGTGCGTGCGTGCGTGCGTGGTGCGTGCGTGCGTGGTGTGTGTGTGTGTGTGTGTGCGTGTGTGTGTGTATGTGTGTGTATGTGTGTGTTGTGTGTGTGTGTGTGTGTGTGTGTGTGTGTGTGGTTGGAGGGGGGGGGGGGGGTAAGTGAGGGGAGGGGATGTATATACCCAAAAATGATCTGCATCAAACAGCTGTTAAGAATCAAAAAGAAAAACAAAAATGTTGAATAGAATGAAACAACTGCTTAAACACTAACTTTGCAAGTCATATAACCAGGGAATATCATTGTACTATAAGAATCTGACAATAGGGCTATGACTTCGTGAAAATACATTATTTTTATTAAATGTTCGTCTTTAAGAATTTGCTGTATGCAACAAACTGAAAACAGGTAAAAAGTTTTTTCAAATCTCTCCTTTCTAAAAGCGTGTGAGCAATAGTAATATTTTCACCACAGATATATGTTGCTCGTTTTACAAACGTGGCTCTAAAACCATTGAGCCTAGACCTGTAGATAAGAGATACCACATTTCTGTATCCATGTGAGTTACCGCATTTGAACTTATCAAAAGATAATAAATGGGCTACATCATCATTCCAGGGAGAAGGCATATTGTGTGATTTCTTTTTAAAGTGCTTCCAACAAGCATTGTGTAACATGCTATGGCCTTTAGGAATGATATTTCGCATTGTGATATCTACTTTAACGAAAACGTTGACAGAAAAGCAAAATGTTGACTTAGTATACTATGGGACCTGCAGCATAGGAACACACAGCTCAGTACACTAATGGGACCTGCAGCATAGGAACACACAGCTCAGTACACTAATGGGACCTGCAGCATAGGAACACACAGCTCAGTACACTAATGGGACCTGCAGCATAGGAACACACAGCTCAGTACACTAATGGGTCCTGCAGCATAGGAACACACAGCTCAGTACACTAATGGGACCTGCAGCATAGGAACGCACAGCTCAGTACACTAATGGGACCTGCAGCATCAATGTGCCGACCACAAAGGCCATATCGGGACTGTCACCTCGTTTAAGTTTATATCTCATATGAAAAGCGACCAACTATATTCAGATTAAAATTCTTTTTCTTCTTCTTCTTCTTCTTCTTCTTCTTCTTCTTTCTTCTTCTTCTTCTTCTTCTCTTCTTCTTCTTCTTCGTCGTCGTCGTCGTCGCCCTCGTCGCCCTCGTTGTCATCGTAGTCTAACTCCCAGACACCAACTATTGCACTGCCGTTAAGTGTCTGACAAGTCAGGCCCAGAATATCTGAGTTCAGTGGAGGAGGAAACTGTTATCTTTGAAGTTTGTGTGGAGAAAAGGCAGGACAATGGACCAAGCAGGCAGGGAAAAAGCACAGACAAGGTGACTGGAAGTGAAGGAACAAGGCATAGACAACGAGTGGGACAGAAAAGTGGGCTTAGCACAGAATGTCTAGAAGGTGGGGATGCTATTTGTACTGACAGCCTCCCCCCCTCCACCCTACCCCCCACCCTCCTGGCATCCACACAGGGGGATGAAAACCAGCTCTTCTGCTGTGTTTTTTTATTATTCAATCCACGAGGCTTTTTTTTTTTAAACAAATCTGAAGATAAAGGAACTACTGTGTGGGGATGCAGGGGTGGAGGTGGGAGTGGGAGGGGGGTAGAGGCAAACCTTGGAGAATAAGAGAGCTGGGTGATGATAATTATACAACGACGTGCCTTAAGCTCGCAATCTGGTGGGATTGGAACCTGAGGAAGAAAAGTCCTTCCTATGAGACTCTAAACCGAGGCCCCGTGTACAAAGACACGCATAACATCTTGCCCACTCGTTAAATCGTGTTCCGCTTTTCGTAAGAGTAGGCCATTGTGTAACGGTGGGAACAGGTGACAAGACTTTCGAAACTGCATACACATGGGGATTGAATGTCAAAAAGCACATGAGTGCTTAATTCCATTATCCTCCTCTAAATAAAACAAAGGAATAGAGGGCTGGGTTTGACCCCAGTCCCAGTCACAATAGAGAAGGCCTTCCTAGGGGATTCTTCCCCTGGATTATTCACTGGTGCTCATTCCCCTCCCTGGCCGCAAAAGGCCTTTGGATGAGACAATGGACAATTATCCTGTGTGCCAAATAGACAATGGACCATTATCCTGTGTGCCAACATAGATCATGGACCATGATCCTGTGTGCCAACATAGACAATGGACCATGATCTGTGTGCAACACAGACAATGGACCATGATCTGTGTGCCAACATAGACAATGGACATGACTGTGTGCCAACACAGACAATGGACCATGATCCTGTGTGCCAACATAGACAATGGACCATGATCCTGTGTGCAAACATAGATAACGGACCATGATCCTGTGTGCCAACATAGACAATGGACCATGATCCTGTGTGCCAACATAGACAATGGACCCTGATCCTGTGTGCCAACATAGATAATGAACCATGATCCTGTGTGCCAACATAGATAATGGACCGTGATCCTGTGTGCCAACATAGATAATGGACCGTGATCCTGTGTGCCATCATAGAGGGTCTTGCCATCCAGCCTTACTGGCATCCAATGGTCTACTATTTCGAGACGTGGAGCAGGTTTTGGAATAATATAGGCAGGTTGTTCTGCAAGCGTTTGTAGCGCTACAAGGGGCCCCAGTTTAATTAAGTTTCATCTTAAAGGTTTTCGGGGGAGTGAAATCAGTACTGATGTTAACGCCTGAGAAACAAATATACCCCTCCAACATGTGAGTGGGTGGCAGGTAGATCCAACCTAGCTGTCAGATGGCGAGCTGAAGGCTCTGCCCCCTAGGCTACCCCCTCCCCCTCCCCCTCCAAACTGTCATTAGATCTTCTCTATCTACACCCATAGCTGATAATGTTAATGAAGTCAGCATCCACACGGCGCGTTGTGTGCGTGTAACACACGCTGCTTTGTGCTATAGGGGTTTGGGTGGGGTGAAACTGACGCTGTAGACTTCAGTCTCTTGTCCTGTCATTGGCTGGCTGTCAATTTCCTCTGTGCCAGCTCGTGCCTGTGTCAATCACTGTTACGACGTGATAATCTTCTAGTGTTGTAATTGGAGGGTTTTGTATTTCCGGTTGGGTTTTTTTTTAAAGGATTTTAGGAGTTTTGAGAACACTTTTGGAGAGAGAAAAAAGAGATCTAGTAAAACATGAAGAACAAGAAAAACAGGAACAAGAAGAACAAGGAAAAAGACAAAAATGGTAAAGAGTACAAAAGACAGAACACACAACACACACACACACACACACACACACACACACATACACACACACACACACACACACACACACACACACACACACACACACACACACACACACACACACACACACACCACAAGCAGAGAGAGAGAGAGAGAGAGAGAGAGAGAGAGAGAGAGAGAGAGAGAGAGAGAGAGAGAGGAGAGGAGAGAGAGAGAGAGAGAGAGAGAGAGAGAGAGAGAGAGAGAGAGAGAGAGGTGTGGTGATGATGTGTGTGTGTATGTGTGTGTATGTGTGTATGTGTGTATGTGTGTATGTGTGTGTATGTGTGTGTATGGTGGTGTGTGTGTGTGGTTTGGTGGTGTGTGTGTGTGTGTGTGTGTGTGTGTGTGTGTGTGTGTGTGTGTGTGTGTTAGTGTCCTGCAGGTTTTTTTTTTTCAACGTAAATAAGGACATTTTTAACTGGTCTTACACTTCCCCAAAACCCCAGACAATATGGCACAACATTATTTAAGATCAAGTTCAAGATTTAACTCCTCCCCCCCCCCCCTAAGATAATGTTAGACGAACGTTACAGCCGAATGGTTAAGACCGTTCAACTTCAATCCCTCGGGTCCATGAAGGCTTGAGATCGAATCTCGGGGTGACCGTCTGGTGAATCAGGGGTGGGGAGTTTTACCATCTGCCAGGTCAGCTTCAGGTGCACTCCTTCCACTGTCTTCATTCTTTTCGTGTATAGTACACACTTGCAGAAATTACTATACACGTCAAAAGATCCCGTCATTCACGTCAGTGTTCTGTGGGTTACGGAAACACGAACCTACCCAGCATATTATATTCTGGAAGTAAGAGTGCAGCTACCTTTACAGTAGGTAAAAACAGTCGCATACGCAAAATGTCATCACTGGTAAACCTAAGAGTTGTAGCCGAGGAACGATTTAAAACTAATCTCCCCAATTTGATGAGTAGCACGAGAGCCAATTCTGGTGAACAAACACTAAAAAAACAAAAAGCAAAAAAGAAATATCGGCGCACTAATCAAAGACCAAAATAAACGTCATCAAAATACATAATAATCCTCGAAACACAAAAAACGATTTAAAGACGATTTAAGCTAACAATAATGCCGGAAATACCCTCTAATTATGAAATAAAAAAGGCAATGTAAGGGTTAATTACATTAATGTAAGACCAAAACAAAGTAGATAAGCGCTTGACAACTACGTAATGCAGAGTTACGTCTCCTTTGTCATGGAAAAAGGAAAAAAGCCAGAAAGAAAAACTGAAGGCGGAAAACCAAACACTACCAGAAACTTCAAACTGGGTGTTTTCATTTCTTCCTCAGGATTTTCTTACTGCTCTTTCAATTCTGCAGCCAGAAGTAGGAGGTTCATCAATGTGAGGCTTTGTGCATGCCACTCTTTTCTACCCTCCATTAGGGTAGCCGCATTCCACCTTCTGGAATGTTGTGTTAAAATACATGGAACATGATTGTATTGAGTATGATGTGAAGGTGTACAGCAAGGACTAACAAAAGAAAAAAACGTCTAGGAAAAGCAAGTTTGCCCCCCCCCCCCCTCCCACACACACACACACACATTCCTTCTTTGTCTGTCTTGTCTGTCTGTCTGTCTGTCTGTCTGTCTGTCTCTCTTTCTTCTTCTTTGTTCTTCTTTTATATATATATATATATATATATATATATATATATATATATATATTATTATATATATTATATATATATATATATATATATATATATATATGCGTTTGTTTAGAAATAAAGCAATCCCGTGTTCTTTACACAATTTCAATGAAAATCTGGACATTTGGAGAAAGGAAGCATAGACAATTTGATAAAGATTACGAGGCTGATTATTTTAGGACACAAGTTTCTAACGTGGCACGTGCATGCCCGCGCACGCACTCACACACACACACACACACACACACACACACACACACACACACACACACACACACACACACACACACACACACACACTAAAAGAAAACACAACAAAACACAAACTTCAGTCATTATCACACATTTTTCAGCCATTTTGTGGCAAATTAAGCTTCACTGCCATTCTTCAAACTAGTAAGAAATCTAAGATGCCGTTCACAATCGCAGATGGACTATATGAACAGCAGCAGCGCTCATTATACAGACACAATCGTTATCTGCACGAACACCTCAACACTTCACGTCTTGTCCTCAACAGCAAAAACAACGGGCAGAAATACCCGGATCAGGGAAAGGAGAGGAATTATGAAGCAAGGGGTGGCAGGGTGGTTAAGACATTCACCTGCCAAACAAGGAAACCGTGAGGCTCTGGGTTCCATTCCCAGCCTTGCTCTTTCTCATCAGTCTGACGGGAAAATATGAACTCTATTTGTAAGGCTTTGAAGTGCCAATATGGCGGGCAAACGGTGGCATATTCATAATGTCACCATTGAGAAAACCTCCAAGTTCTCGCTCAGGACCGATGATTTTAATCACACAGAAAAAGCAAATTGCAGCTACAAATTATGTAATGAAATGACGGGACATGGTATGTTTTTTTTATCGTATACTACGTTTCTTCAAGCCTGTCTACAGAAATGACGGTTATCAGTTTTGATGTTCCTTCAAATAGCTGACATTTTCTCTTCGTTCCAGCTAGAGCTCTGAGGATCAGCTATGGTGAGCTTTACGCACAGGACCGTGTTTACCCTGTGCGAGGGCAGCTATATTCCGACTTCGGAGGAAAACAGGTGACAAACTTCAGAGCATCATACCTGGCGCAGGCCAAAAGCTGTCAGGTATTGATGTCAGCTGAGTGCCAAGGCCCA
>CM060347.1:35741094-35746094 GCA_030674155.1 Stramonita haemastoma | reverse complement strand
GGATGAAAAAAGTATGTCATGTTTACTCTGTAACCCTTGAAAAATAAAGATCATTCATTCATTCATTCATTCATTCATTCATTCATTCATTCATTCATTCATCCATTCATTCTCTCCAGTGTGTACTAACACTCTTACAGTCATTCCCAGGTGCAATGCAGGAGGCAGACAGACACTGTGCATTTTCTGGGGGACTGACCCCAGGCTGTTCAACTGGGGAACACTCTACAACAACAATAACAAACAACAGTAACAACTGTGGCAGGGCGGTAATTAGATTACTTCCCTTGCGATCGGAACTGCCAATGGCAGCGTCGTGGGTGTAACGTTTGGATCCACACCTGTGAATTGTGCGACGTTCTGTATCGTTGGGGGGTGGTCGAAAGCCGTCCTCTGCATGCACTTTGCCCGTAGCGGTAAAATGTAGTATTTATGCAGCCTCTTTTCAGAGGCCACATTCCCACTGTCTGACCGTGCTGTCGTTGCCGAGAAGTTGTACAGAGTCGCGGCAGATCAAATATCTGCACTCTGTTACACAACAAACTACAACAAAAGAACAGCATTAAAAACAAACAAACAATAAGAAACAGCAACACCAAACAACAACAAACAACAACAGTGACAACAACAGCAAAAAAACAAAAACAACAAGAACAACAAACCACAGCAACAAAAAAAGCAACAACAAATAGCACTCACCTTGTAAAAAAAAAAAGATTTATGATTTTCAAGTTGAATATTGCTTCATTAGAAACTGGAAAAACAGCCTGAGGGAAGGACCAGATGAAGACACTAATTGGTTGGCGCTAACTACCCTAACTGAGGAATATTTGGGTTCAGGAGATCAGGACTATTGCTAGTTTTGTAGTTAAGGGGATATCCACAACTCTCTTTTTACATGTCTACATATCTGTCTGTCTATCTGTCTAGTGCCTATGCTTTTCATGTTTCCCTTTCTGTCTGTCTGATTGTGCCTATGCTTTTTTATGTATCCCTGTCTGCCTGTCTGTCTGTCTGTCTGTCTGTCTGTCTCTCTCTGTCTCTGTCTCTCTCTCTCTCTCTCTCTCTCTCTCTCTCTCTCTCTTAATCAAGGTATAGTTGGTTTAGTTGATTATGATTGGTTAAGTTTTTGTCCAAAAAAGAAAATAATTTTTTGCAGCTTTCTTCCAATCAAAATGTTTCGATGTCCGGCAATGTCTCCCTCGCTTTGCTGGTCTATTTGTTTGTGTCTTTCTTTCTTTCTTTCTTTCTTCGGTCGGTCGTTAATTGGTTTTCTGTCTCCAAACCTTTGTCTATATCTTTCTGTGTCGATTGATGCTTCTCTTTCTGTCTCTCTGTCTTTTTCTCTCTTTCTGTTTCTGTTTCTCTTTGTCTGTCTGTCTGTCTGGTTTTCTCTTCTCTCTCTCTCTCTCTCGTCTCTCTCTCTCTCTCTCTCTCTTCTCTCTCTGTCTTCTGTCTGTGTCTGTCTGTCTGTCTTGTCTCGTCTCGTCTCTTCTCTCTCTCTCTCTCTTCCTCTCTCTCTCTCTCTCTCTCTCTCTCATATCTCTCTCTCTCTCTCTCTCTCTCCTACAAAATATAATAAAATGGTCATTGTTCGAGCTGACAACAGTTTATTTTATACAGAATCAAATGGGTTTTTTTATTGTCAGTGCGTACATGAATCCAATTAATAGTCCTTTTTATGGCACTACCGAAGCAGACAACGGGATTTTTATATTCGAACAATGCTTGCTGGATATCACAGAACAGCACCAGGATCCACTTTGCCTGCTTTGTGGCGAGTTTAATGCAAGGACCAGTAATGGTTTCCCTGTACAACTTGACACAGAGTTAGCTCCTTATGTCGCTTGTGATGAATCCTGTTTATTCTATAACAATGAAACTGGAACGCATCAAAAGCGTTGTTCAGAAGACACAGTTACTAATGATTGTGATGGAAAACTACTTTCTTTGTGTACTAGTTTGGGGATGTACACACTGAATGGGGTTTGTGAAGGGGATTTGGAGGGATGTTTCACTGACATTTCTCCTGCAGGAAATAGCGTTATTGAGTATTTCATATTGTCTTCAGCACTAAACGTGTTACCATTTAAACTGTTTGTTGATGAAAAAAATTATTCAAAACACATGCCTGTTGTTTGACATATATTTTTGTGTAAGAAGCTGAAAGAAAATAGACAAGATGACATGACGACACACTCTAAACATGTTTGGTCGGAAGAAAAAATGAGGATTTTTAAAATCAGATTAATTTGCCAACCAATATTGCTGCTTTAGAGGAAGCAAAAGAAGTAATTGAACAGGACATTAATTAACAAAGCAGCGGAGTTGTTCACTGCAGTCCTGAAATCTGCTGCCTTTTGTATGGCTGTAAAACACAGCAGTAAAGATGTCATCAGAGGTCAGGTTTGGTTCGATGCCGAATGTCGGGAGAGTCGGAGGAAGACCAGAAAAGCTCTTCCAGAGGTCAAACTATTGCAGAGAGAAGACCCAGCAGAGGATGGTCGACCATACTTTGAGCAAAGAAAAACACATAAAGGTTATTAACAGAGAAAAAAATGCACACAAAACGAAATGTAGAGCAGAGCTCGTACAAAATATTAATGATTCCAAGTTCTTTTGGGAAAAAACCGCTTTTTATCTAAAAGTAAGAAAACTGGAAATATTACAGAGGAAGAGTGGCTGCAGCACTTCAAGGGAGTTTTTGGAATTGAAGATCAAATTACTCCGGACAGAACTTACTGAGCTTGATACTGTAAATGGGGAACATGATGCTGATCCAGATAATAATTTATTGAATATCAAAATAACTGAACAAGAAATACTACACTCTATAGATCATCTGAAACATAATAAAGCAGCAGGTCCAGATGGCATTATACCTGAGATGTTTAAGTATTCTAAAGAAAAAGTTGTTCCTCTTTTATTGCATCTTTCCAATGCGGTACTTGCATACTCAAACCAGACAACTACAGGGGCATTTCACTTTTGAATATATGCGGCAAGTTATACCGCTATATCATCAACAGGAGACTGTCTAAATGGGTAGAAAATAAAAATTTATTAGGGGTAATTCAAGCTGGATTTAGAACAGACCATTCTAAAAAAAAGACCATATTTCTACGTTGTTTTGTATGATTCAGAAACATTTATTACTGAGGAAAAAGTTATATGCAGCTTTTATTGAACTTCGTAAGGCTTTCGATTTTATTTCACATAGTAAACCCTGGCCCATACTACACAAATCTGGAATAAGAGGTAAGATACTAGTGACCATTATGAGTATTATAAAACTGTGAAAGCCCGGGTTAGATGTGGAGATAGGGTTTCTGATGTTTTTTTTTCTGTCAGAAGGGTTTGAAGCAGGGTGAAATTATAAGTCCTCTACTTTTTTCTGTATTCATAAATGAACTTGCCAGATGCATTATAGAAAACGGGCGCCATAGCATACAGCTCAATCTAGGCATGAGTGAATTGTTTACTATGCTTTTTGCAGACGATGTTGTACTGCTGTCAGACACTGTCATTGGCTTACAAACTCAGCTTAATAGTCTTGCTACTAAGGCACTTGAATTAGGTTTACAGGTCAATCTTGAAAAATCTAACATAGTTATTTTTAGAAATGGTGGTTACATTTCTCGGCATGAAACATGGAATACAATGGTTGTAAAATTGAAATTGGAATTGTTATAAATATTTGGGTCTCGTTTTCAGCACCAGGCTATCTTTTCAAAAGCTGTTGGTGATATGTCAGTTAAAGCAAGGAAAGGGTTTATTGACACATTTAAAAACCTCTGAAAATTAGATGATTTTTCAGTTGATATTTGTCTTAGATTATTTGATACACAGATAAGACATTCTTTTGTATGGATCTGAACTCTGGGGCATGACTTACTTTTCTACATCAGAGAAAGTACACACGTTTGCCATAAATAGCTGTTAAACGTCAGCCCCAGATCACCAAACGATATGGTTTATGGTGAAACCGGGTGATACACCCTCTGTATATTTTCTTTTCTGTCATGCATAAAATATTGGCTACGTCTTATAAGAATGAATCAGTCCATACTGCCTCGTCAGTCCTATATTATGCTTCTATCATTATGTGATCAAGGGCGGATGTGCTCGGCATCATATGTGCGCGACACGTTGTATACACTTGGATTTGGGTTTGTTTGGGAAAACCAAGGTGTGCAAAATATTAGGGGATTCTTATCTACATTCAAGCAGGGATTGATTGATTGTCACAGTCAAAATTGGCACGTGCATATTCAAGAAAGCAGTAGGTTTGCAGTTTATCGGAATTTTAAATCCTCTATATCATTGGAAACGTAATTCACCGTTATCACTAACAAACAAATCAGAGATGTGCTCATCCAATTCAGAATCGGTGCAACTGATATACGCACACGTACACATACAATGCGATATTCGATATGGCGCTATACACCTTTATTTTACGGTAAAATCTCTGAATGATTTGCGACAAAAAATATACCCCATCTCGTTATAGGTAATACCCTTCAGAAAAAAAAACAACTTGAAACTTATGATGCCAGATAAAAAAAAGCCTTCATGATTTAAGACAATTCATATGTCATTCCAACAACAGGCGTTCTGTTTTAGAATGATGGCTGTATCAAAATGATTAACGTATTTCTCAAGTTGTTTCAGTGTCTTATGCTACACTGTGTACAATCTATATCCTAGTTATCAATATCCAATCAATTTTATTTATTCATTGATTTATGTATTCAATTATTTATTAAATTTATGTTTAGTCTAAAATTTTCCAAACATTCCAATCAGATGTATGCTAATACAACGAATGAATGTTATAATCGTTGTGCTTGAAGTGTTTTCAGGTGCATTCTTGGAAAGGATTGGGAACGAAATGAACGTGAGGAGGGGGGGGGGGGGGGGGGGGGGCGGTAGCGAGTGTGTGAAATTGTAACGGGTCCGGTGGCCTTCTACAATAAAATTGTTCAGAGCAGGTTCAG
>CM060347.1:35736094-35738594 GCA_030674155.1 Stramonita haemastoma | reverse complement strand
ATTGTATTGCACTGTATTGTTTGTCAGTATTGTGTTGTATTATACTGTACTATAATTGTCTTGCAACGTAATGTATTGTATTGTATTGCATAATCATAATGTAATGCATCGCATTATTGTACATTATTGTGTTGTATTGTATCTATTGTGCTGTATTATATTTTATTGCAGTCTCTTGTGTTCAATTGTATTCTAGTCCACTCTTCTGTAATGTATAATTTACCACATCAGTCACTGCAGATTTCTCTACATGAAATTCAGGCTGCTCTTGGTAGAGCGAGGGCACGTGGCCACGAAAGCATCGCCATTCATTTTGATTCTGCTCCTGGTTCCTGTCAGAGTGGCTTCTGTTCCTGTTCCCTACCAGAGTGGCTTCTGTTCCTGGTTCCCTATCACAGTGGCTTCTGTTCCTGGTTCCTATCACAGTGGCTTCTGCTCCTGGTTTCCCTATCACAGTGGCTTCTGTTCCTGTTCCCTATCACAGTGGCTTCTGTTTCCTGGTTCCCTATCACAGTGGCTTCTTGTTCCTGGTTTCCCTATCACAGTGGCTTCTGTTCCTGGTTTCCCTATCACAGTGGCTTCTGTTCCTGGTTCCCTATCACAGTGGCTTCTGTTCCTAGGTTCCCTATCACAGTGGCTTCTGTTCTGGTTCCCAATCACAGTGCTTCTGTTTCCTGGTTCCCTATCACAGATGGCTTCTGTTCCTGTTTCCTATCACAGAGGGTCTGTTCTGGTTCCCTATCACAGTGGCTTCTGTTCTTGGTTCCTGTCAGAGTGGCTTCTGTTCCTGTTTCCCTATCACAGTGGCTTCTGTTCCTGGTTCCCTATCACAGTGGCTTCTGTTCCTGTTTCCCTATCACAGTGGCTTCTGTTCCTGGTTCCCTATCACAGTGGCTTCTGTTCCTGGTTCCCTATCACAGTGGCTTCTGTTCCTGGTCCCCTATCACAGTGGCTTCTGTTCCTGGTTCCCTATCACAGTGGCTTCTTTTTCTGTTTTCCGAACAGAGTGGCTTTTTCTACAGAAAGTTGCCAGGGAACACTCTCTTCTTGCTGGGGTTTCTTTTACGTTTGCTGAATGCACACAGAACCTCGGTGTATTGTGTGACCGGGAAGGGAGCAGCACTGGGGCTGGATCTGAAATCCTCTAGACGCAAAACTGTTATGAAAGACACGGGACCAGGACGACTCTAGACAGAATGGGATTGTCAATGAAAGAGCTGTATTTGTTGCTGCTTGTTTTTCTGGGCTTTTTTCTTTGTTTTTTCTGTTGTTGTTTTTGTTTTATTATGTTTTGCTTTGGTTTTTTTGTTTGTTGTTGTTGTTGGGTTGTTTTCTTGGGGGGTTGGTTTTTTGTTGTTTTTTTTTGGGGGTGAGGAGGCGGGGCTGTTTTGTGTTTTGTGTGTGTGTGGGGGGGGGGGGGGGGGAGGGGGGATCGGTTGATTCCTTGTCTACAGCTCCAAGATTTACCGGTGGTGAGATTTTCGCGTTTGCCACCATTGTTTTCAAACTACGATGAAGGCAGCTGCATTCTGACTTCGGGGATGGTGTCTAAACACGACACTTGTGTACATGCAGTTGATTTGTCTGTTTTTTTTTTAATTTTATTATACGATCCCATCAGCACTTAATGGCCTACTCTTCAAAAGTGGAACGGGTTTTAACGTGTCTGCAAGATGTTCTGCGTGCGTTCGCACACGGGGTCTTGATATATAGTCTCCTCCGAAGGACTTTTATGGGGAGTGGTGTCGGTACAGATGTTAACTCCAGGGGGGGAATCCCTAAAACAGGCACCTCCGTAGTGGCTCGACCCCGGGCCGTCAGATCACAGCACAAGATCGACATTATTAGGTTATTCCCACACACACACACCTCCCCCCCCCCCTCCATTAGCAACCCATTCTCGTTCTCCAGACTCGGGTTCAACAACGGTGAGATGCTACCTAAGCGAACGTGTTTGTCCCCCAGAAGGTAGCCGCATTCCGAATGCAGGGCCAGCGATCATTGGATTAACTCCCCTTGTTCCTGCTTCAACTCGCACTAGTCCTCGTCTTCCTCTTTTATAATATCATTGTCTCTCACTGTTGCTAAAAATGTGCGTTTTTTCTGTTGATTGATTTAACACTTTGAGAAGAAAGACATTGTTCTTCTTTCTTTTTCTTTCTTTCTTTCTTTCTTTCTTTCTTTCTTTTTCTTTCTTTTCTTTCTTTCTTTCTTTCTTTCTTTCTTCCTCCTCCCCCCCTCCCCCCTCTCCCCTGCCTTCAAGCAAAACAAAGATAGTTAAAAAGTATGAAACCCTAGATCATTGATTTTCTGGCATTGTCTTAATGTCGTGCTTTTTTCGTCTGGAGTAAGTTGTTCTGATTAAGTTGTTCTTCTTCTTGGTGGTGGTGGTGGTGGTGGTGGTGGTGTGGTGGTGGTGGTGGTGGTGGTGGTGGTGGTGGTGGGTGGTGGTGGTGGTGTGTGGTGGTGGTGGTTGGTGTGTTATTTTGGTGTTCCTGGT